>PVIY010004419.1:0-103205 GCA_004026745.1 Myrmecophaga tridactyla | reverse complement strand
TCTGCATGCAATATTCCAGGAAGTACTACTCCCTCAGGGTGGAGGGTAAACCACGATTGTAAATCAACTGGGACATCTGTTAGCTGCTTGCTCGACAGGACTTGTAAAAGACCTTGTAGAAGAGCTCGCCCAATATTAACCCCATAAATGCCTGCAACTTCTCACTAACGAGGGGGAGCAGAAAAAGCTCTATTCTCAGGCACAGATGTCCCTCTTGCCAGGAGGCAACATTCTCCCTCTGCAAAAAAGCCAAACCCTCCAACTCCTTCTCCCTCTTCTCCCCCTCCGCCAACTCCTTTGACTCTGAATTAGCCTACCATCCTTCTCATGACCCCCCAAGCCCTCTGCCCCTCACCCACCCCTGCCCTTCCCCCACCTCCTTCCCCCGCCATTGAACACTTTCCTCCCTCATACAGTTGGTCACAGTCACAAGGACCAGTTCCTTCCCCCACTTCCTCAAATGCTTTGCCCCTTCCTCCTTCCCCCCACTAGTTCTAAAACTCCTACTTCAATTGCCTCCCCCCATCCTTCCTCATCTGGTATTTTTCTTCTTAGGGAAGTATCAGGATGCAAAACTTTGCCAAGGTTCACATTCCTTTTACTCTCTCCTATATTTCACAGATCAGACAATGTTTACTGTTCCTTTTCTACTGACCCTACTTGATACCATAAAAAATACATTAATCTAAATACAACCTCACCTGAAGGGCTCCTTTTCCTACACACACACACACACACATACACACATGCTTCATTATGCAATCAGCTCCTGACATTATGAAAAAACTCCAGAAACTAAAGCAAGTTCCCCCAAAACCACAGAATGAACTCAGCCGGGTTGCCTTCCATGTTTTCAACAATAGGCAGGAGGAAAGGGAAACCAACTCAGGAAAAACTCAGACAGGTGTGCAAAGATGCTCACTATTTATTATCAGTCAATGGCCTGAGAGGATCCACCAATGCCTGGCTAAATGGAACAAAATCCAAAGCTAAGCCAAAGTTGGGTCCCTATTTTCACTGTGTCCAAGAAGGACATTGGGCAAAAGCTTGCCCTAATTCCAAGACAGCACCTAGAGGCTTGCCCTCTTTGTCATAAAACAAGATGCTGGAAAGCTGATTGTCCTTTGGCCTCACACTGTGACAGTAGACAGCTATCCTTAACAGTCAGCCACTCCTTGGAATCTGAAGTCTCAGACTTCTGTGGCCTAGCCACTGAAGCCTGATGTTGCCTGGGCTCCTCAGTCCCAACTCTTCCCATCTCCAAGACTGAGCCCAGGGTAACCATCCTTATGGCAGGTAAGCTAATCTCTTTTGTAGTTAACACAGAAGCCACATTCTCAGTGTTAACTGAATTTTCAGAGACTTTAAACCTTCCCTCATGTCTATAGTTGAAATTAATGGAGCAAACACCCACCCACTACAAGCCTCACCCATAGCCTGCACTCTTCAAAACACTTCCTTTTTCCACTCATTCTTAGGAGCACCTACATACCCAGTATTCCTCTTAGGATAAGACGTCCTAGCTAAACTAAACATGGTGCTCACACTTTCTTGTTGCTTCCACGGGACTGAAGCATGAAGGATATTAAGGAATGATGAGAAAGAAAGAAACAGACGGGATCAGAGGGTCTGAAGATCAGCCCTAACAGACAACAGACAACTTTATTCTTAACCAGATCCTGCCTGTATATTGCAGGGTGACAAAAGGCATGCATGCATTTCCTGAGGGAACAGAGTGCTTATCTTTCAGTGCTCTCTTCCTTCATACTTAACATAACTATTTGGGGTAAACATTCTCTTCCTCCCAGACTGCTCTACATAACAATCTCCACAGTTTACTGCCACCACCACCCTGACCCCAGCTGCTCCCAACAAATTCTGCAGGTCTTGTTTTTACCCTTGTTCCTACACTTCCCTTACTTAGAGCTAAGCCTCATGCCACCTTCAGTCCTGCTTCTTACCCTCAGCCACAATCTTTACCCAATCCCAATCTTAAATTCTTGATAAAAATTGCAAAATTACTTTAAAAAATTTGTAAAATGATTGTTTCAAAAATAATTCACTAATGTATTATAAATATTTGACATTATTCTGACAAGTTTAAGTTTAGTGGTCATTGTATGTGATGAGATGTTTGCTTAGAATCTTAACTACAAAGGATATAAAGGATGTGATTTTGTTAAAAGGAAATAAAAGGATAGTTTTGTCTTAAGATAAAATAGGTGGTTGTTGCAGAATGAGGAAAAAGTAGACAAAACCTGAATGGATATAGTAAGTCATAAAATGTTTGTGGAAAGGAAAATTATGGTCAAAGTTAGAAAAATCTGATGGGTCTATCCAAGAAATTCTTTAAAGCTTTAGTGTCAAATAATATATTAATACACAATTAAAATTTAGTTTCCTCTCTGTTAAAATAACAAAATTTTCTCAGATTATTAATCTGTTTTAATAAAAAGTTACAAAAGTCTTGTCTACCTACTAACTGGAAAAGAATCTATACCCTGGCCTACCTGTAACCCAAAATTTCATAGCCCTATTAACCAGTTCTTTCCCATTCCCCTGAACATAAACCTAAAACCAAAGCATGATGTTTTTCTTCTACCTCTGCTAGCCACTCTAGGTGTTCAAACAGGGGTAGGCACAAAAGTTGGCAATCTAATCACATCACAAATACTTTCAAATTTGCTTGGCTATAAAAACACAGCACAAACCCTTCCTGGTTTGAAATGTTATTGTGATTCCCCTACCTACTTCCCCTTATAGGGCCTCATATTTTATTAATACTTCTCACCTTGGCACCTCAGTTCTGTAAACTCATAAATCAATTTCTATGCCACACAATTACCTTGGTTCATAACATGTTACTCTTAAGCTCTTTCAGGAACCACACCCTAGGCCACCACCAAAAACTCACAAGACAAGAACTGGATGACTTGGCCTCTGACCAGCTCTGTATTGGAAATCCTACACCCACCTCCCAAAAAACCTCTTAATGCCACCCCCATTGAGCAGGAAGTAGCCAAAAAAGACAAATCATGCCCCGCCTCCTTCCCTTAAATCTAGCCTTACTATCCCAAGCATATATATATTAATCAAAAGGCAGGAATGACAGGTCACAAGGGATGAAACTCTTGACCCCCTCTCGTTCCCTTGTTCCAGTGACTAAAACTCATGATCCTTTCCCCACCCTTCCCCCTTGCCACAACTTATGACTCCCCTTGCCAAACATTCCTTGAGGCAAAAAAATAAGGAATAAACAGGTCAGAGCAGATGCAGTGAAGAAGGAAACAGAAAGGCTCCCTCCCCTCCTGGCATCACTTACCCCTTAAAACACAGCTAACCACAATGAAGAGCTGGGGCCATTTTCCCTTTCCTTTTGCTAGCAGGTTTTGCTGACTCCCACTTGCCTGCTTTTTCCCTGCTTTCTTTCTGCTTTCTTTCCCTTCAATGAACCTGTTAAACTTTAGCTCATTGTTCTGCATGGATCCCTTAATGACTCTGTGCCTAACAATTCATTGCCAATGAGTGACTCCAAATGTTCTTTCCTGTGGGCCAAATTGATTTCTGGGGTTGTGCATTTTGAGGTCCAAGTGTGTGGAGTTTGAAAGGATGTATGTATCCTAGAAAAGCCATGTTTTAATCCTAATCCCATTTTGTAAAGGCAGCCATTTCTTCTAATCCTTACTCAGCACTGTATGTTTGAAACTTTAATTAGATCATCTCCCTGGAGAAGTGACTCAATCAAGAGTGGTTGTTAAGATGGATTAGGTGGAGATGTGTCACCACCCTTTCCTGGTGTGTCTTGATTAGTTTGCTGGAATCCTATAAAAGAGAATGACAAGAGAGAGGGGGGGAGATTCAGAGAGAGCAGAGAAGAATGACAGAGCCATGAGAAAGCCACAACAGAGAACTCCAGTGGTTTTTGAAGATGAATAAGGAAAATGCCTCCTGGGGAACTAGAGAGAAAGCTAGCAGATGACACCCTGTTCACCATGTGCCTTTCCAGACAAGAGAGAAACCCTGACCATGTTCACCATGTACCTTTCTAAATAAGAGAGAAACCCTGAACTTCATCAGCCTTCTTGATTCAAGGCATCTTTCCCTGGATGTCTTAGATTGGACATTTCTATAGATTTGCTTTAATTGGGACATTTTATTGGCCTTTGAACTGTAAACTAGCAACTTACTAAATTCCCCTTTTTAAAAGCCATTCCATTTCTGGTATATTGCAGTCCAGCAACTGGAAAACTAGAACAAAGGGGGCCCCCAGTTTACACTCCCAGTCATGTCAGTATGGACTTGTCCTTAAGTATATTTGAGCCATGAAACCTTAGACCTTGTAGCTCCCTGTCATGGCTGTGTCCCTTGCCCAAAACTTGTACTGTGGATACGTCATGGGATGTGAACTATTCCTGTGGGGAAGGGTGAAAGATAGGGTAATAGAGCATGAAGGGAGTGAGAACAGTGAGTGCCACATGGACTGATGGTCCAAGAGCTTGCATGGGCACACTTCAGTGCAAATTATATTGCTGTATGCTGCTGCTAAGGGCAAAGGCCCACTTTCAGGAGGGGCAGTAGGGCATTATGAGCATGCCTCCTCTACTGCTTCTTCCCCTCTCCATTGCATTGAAAAAGACCATTATTCTGTCATGGTTGGGGCTAGAGGGCTGTGCAGACTTTACTGCTACTTTCACAAGGTGGGGATATTTCCAGGCTCCTTGGCACAGGGCCTTCCCATCAACCCACCAACTCAGGTGGAGTTGGGGTGAAGCCTTTGCTTTATGGGTTGGGAGTGTGAGTGGTTGGGTGAGTGGAGTGTGTGGATGGGAGTGAGGGATCTGAGGCCTTGGGTGTAAGCATCTTCTCCACAAATAGGAGGTGCCTAGGTAGAGGCTGTTTCATTTCATCCCATCTCTGATTCCCACTTTTCCTGATGGCAAGTCCAACACACATGTTGAGGCTTCCTGGAAGGGAGGGGTTCAAATTCCAGCCCAAACCTGGGGCATGTTCACTTTTCCCAGGAAAGCTTTGGTGGGTGAAGCACAAAGCAATCATTTATTATCCTTTACCCTTGAAGCCCTCTAGGATTTGTGCTCTGCACAGAGGTAAAAGCCAACCTCCTCGCAGATTCTATTTTTAACTGAGGTTTGTTTCATTTTTCACTTCCTTGGTTCTGCCTCTGGGGCTGCCTTCTCCCTCCTGCATGGCCATGGACTTGGGGCCATGGTCATGGGTTTCCCACCTCCTCAGTCCTAACAAAGACCCAACCCCAGACAAATTTCCTAGACAATAACACCCTGACAGACACAAATGGCTGGTGGCCAAGATGTCATCTGTGGGGCTGATGACAAAGGTTCTGAGTGGGAAAGTCTACCAGCAGATCTTTGAGGCTGAGGCAAACTCATCCCTCCATTAGCCTCCTTCCCCTATTTCCCCTACCTTCCCTTCAGTCACCTTGCTGCTTCTCTTCCCTCACTGCCCTCTTTCTTCTCCCCATTCTCACAAACTCCCAAGTTCCCCATGCTCACTGGGCTTTCCTGGTAAGAAGGCAAAAAAATAAAGGATTTTGTTATTGTTTTGATTTTAGAAATAACTCTTAATGGGTTTAAAATACTTGGATAAAAAAGTGCCTATTTTTGAAAATTAGAACATTTAAATTAAAATTTAACTTAGATGAAGTTAGCAAGAGTAAATCTTTCCATGCCCTGGCTCTTTTTCCCCATGTGTAAAAGTATTACTGTTTTTTCTTCTTTACAAATGGGTCCATAGATGATAAAGACCAAGATAGTATAACTTAGGAATTCCTGGAGTGGAATTAAATGTACATATATAAAAAATTTTTGCATGGGGGAAAATAAATGAATGCAAACATTGCAAGCTATTAAAAATGGATTGTATATAGGAAAAACACAATTAATGCAAGCCAGGTCTGTAGTCAGAAGTAACTTGTAATGTGCTTCCACTGAATGTAACGAAAGTATTATGAAAAAACTAAATGTCAAACAGTGGAATATATGGGGATGGGTATAGATTCTATGTGGAAGAAAAGAAAATGTCTTCATATACATTATGGTGGTGAAGGCATGTCTACTTACTTAGATAGGATTGTATGATGTGTGAATAAAACTCTAAAAAGTAGATAAATAAACAAGTGCCAGAGAAAATGTAAAGAAAGAGATGTAACTATTCACTGCTTATTGGGAAGTTCAGAGGTACAGCTTTTCTGGAGGGCAGTGGGTGGGGTTAACATATGATCCTGCAATATCATTAATAGGTATATAACTGGAGGAACTGAGAATTGGGACACAAGTGTTCATTTAAACCTTGGTGTTTATGGGGGAAGTATTCACAATTCACAATGGATGGAGGTGGCTTAACAGTATAACAACCGAGGAATGGAAGGGGGAATAGGAGTTTATAAATACAACTGACTACTGAGAGGCTGAAAGAAGAACTGAAGTTGTGAGGCATGCAACTTGGTGAATGAACCTTGAGGACTGTATGCTGAATGAAATGTCAGAAACAAAATGACCAATATTATCATGCCTCACTCATATGGACTAACTATAATATACAACCTTGGAGAACTAAAGTTGAGAGCATGGATTATCACATTGGGGCCTATTGTAAAACATCCTAGATTTCAAGCTCTTATAGCAGTCACATACATTCAGGAGTTGAAACTGTGATTATGAAATTCTGAGATACTGAGCTCTTTGTGTATAACAATCATTTCCTGAGCCTTTAGTTATTAATGTAATGCCTGAGACTCAGAGTTAGAGCTCTGAAGCTATGAAAGTCAACATTATTCCCAGAGTGCAGCAGTGAAAAAAAGTTGAAAAATTGATCAGACCTTGACTAGAGATATGACTTAAGCTCCTCTGGATAGAAATAACATGAATCAGAATACAGGGTAAAAGATGATATGGCCCATATTTTAAAAGTTCAATCTCTTTGTGAGACCAAAGGGAAAAATATTTATTTGGTGTAAAATGTATATGGTGATTAGTGCATTATCTAATTTAACTTATATAGTCAGTCTATTTTAACACCATAGTTATTATGGAATCTTGAATAAGGTATGAGATTTTGTTCATTTGTGTGGGTTAGTGTGATGCCCCTATATATCCCAGAATAATTTGGGCAGAGAATAAAAACATATTTACATATCTCCAAAGGTCACTGGCTGGTGGACTCTGTAGTTCTTGTGTCTACTACTCTCATCATTCTCATGACTCTGCTCTGTTGCTCTCCCATCATTCTGATGCTTTCTCCAAAATGCCTCCTCTTTGGAAGGAATCTAGTGAACTAATCAAGACCCACCAAGAATGGGTGGAGTCACAGTTCTCGCTATTTAAAAGTTTGCACCCACAATTAGGTAAGTCACATCTCCATGGAGATAACTGAATCAAGTTTCTAACCTACGTTATTGAACAGGGATCAAGAAAAATGGTTGCTCCCATAAGGTTGGGATCAGGATTAAAACATGGCTTTTCTAGGGTACATGAATCTTTTCAAACCAGTTCAGCTACATATGCTGATTTAAGTAAACTCATTTTCAGAAAAAAAAAGTTTTCAGGAAAAATTATTCTCAGAATTTCATGTTTTTATGCTTTATTAGTTATGTCCTGATCCTCAAATGTAAGCTATATTTAAATAAGTCTTTTAGCATAGTGATAGCGTACCTTTATAGATTTGCATGAAGCAGTTAAGGAGAATTTATCTGTTTTTAAGGTATACACTTTTAAAAATTTACAAGGGGAGTGCAACGGTGGCTCAGTGGCAGAGTTCTCATCTGCCATGCTGGAGACCCAGGTTCAATTCCCAGTGTCTGCCCATGTTAAAAATAAAAAAGGTAATAAAAGCCATTACAACTACAAGATTATTTTAAAAAATTTTACACTTCTTTTTTCTCAGGATGTACTGTGATTCTGCAATATATTTGCTTGCTTTTAAATACCAGGTGTTCTTAAACAGGAAATAATGCCCTTAAGGGACATCTTCTCTATAGTGCATCAACTTAATTTCTACCTGAATATTTCTGTTTGGAGATTATTAAGGTTTATTTTTCAAAACAATTTTCACTGGATAGACTTCTTTTCTCTGCAGTACCTTCTTGGCAAAAACTTAGGGAAATTCTTTCCTACAACGAAGGGGGAGGTCCTCAGTACAGTAATACTAATTAAATATCTAGTAACACTTTCCAGAAAAAGTTAAAAATCTTTCTAGTTATTGAATTTCAGACCCTTACTAATTGAAGTTAATTTACCTGCCTTATCTTTATTCATAAAATTCATCCAGATGCATCCTTTAGAAAAATGTACCATGTATTTTGTCATGTGAACATGCTATGCTTGGTCTCTTCATTGTAATGCATGCTGAAATTCCCTTTTGGAAATGGAATTCTGTGTTCCTTGGATAATTTTTGTACAAATAAAAGCATTTCTGTGGCAAAATCTAGATGCCATCATTATTGTTATGATATCCACTCAAATATCACAGATATATGTCACTGATTCAAAGTGCCAAGCCACTTCCAAATAAATATTTTAAATGAGATTTTATGATGAAAAAAGAAACCTTTCTTCCATAATCTTTTTCTTATTTCAGTTCCTTCCAGGTGTGTAAGGAGATAAGTTTCCCAGGCATGAAGTCGTAAGTCCAATATCAGCTTCCATTTGTAATTAAATTTGTTTCTCCCTGTTTTGGGGTTCTGCAACTGCTGGGCAATATTTTCTAAAACTGCATTCCTTTTGTGGATTTTAAGTCTGCTTCTCTCTACTATAGCATGTCTCACACGTGTTTGTCCACTGTACTCTTTATTATTGCTCATTTGGTGTTATCAAGCAGGACTTTGCATATATTTGCAAATGAGAGTTGTTTTCATGATTTGACTCAGTCTTTTCAGTTATATGTGCTGGGTCACCTGGGTGGCCATCTCCCAGTTCTTGCTTACTCCCCCTTTTCCTGTCTTGCTTATATGTGTGCAGATGTTTCATTTTGTTTCCATTCCATAGCCCTGTGGTGCTCTTAGGTCTAGTGGAAAAGCCTGACCATACCTGGAAGCTAAAACCAGAAACAAGCAGTCCCAGCTCCTTATCAGGGCAGGGACTCTCAGTGGCAGAGGCTCCCTTCCCACAATCCAAGGATATATACATATTGAAACCTCGGTATGAAACTCCATGTGAAGTTCCTACAGAGCCACCACTCATTGGCCTTAACCCCAGCTATTGGCCTCCTGGGACACTAGCCACAATGGGAATGGCATCTCTTAATCTGCTTTTCAAACATTTTGTGCAGTGTAAGTGATAAAGTTGTCATTTGTTGAGAACCTGCCTGTGTTCCCACAGAACACTATATAGCAACTCAGTGTTGCTGTAGTCTGGGACAAGTTATTATATGCCCATCCCCCACTAGGGCAGACTCATCTAACAATCCCTATCCCAGGATCAAGAAGAATAATTAGAATGTGAATTATTGTCACATTCACCTGGAAATAACAACTAAAGGCTAAACCAATAACTCATATGTCAGTGGTTTAACAGTGCTAAGTAAGTATTTTACTCTCATATCACATTACAATTTTGTGGTCTGTGACTAAGAAATGATGTATTTTTGTTTCCATCAAGTGGTCTTCCTGTTCCCTAAGTCTTCCTGGTAGCCTCCACAAGGATCTTCAGCATTCAGGGGGTGGAGAATTTATGACAGAAACAGAAAAAAGAAGGAAACCCCCTCAATAGCTTTGATGAATAAAGCTTTTGCACTTAAACTTTATAAGTTCTGTAATTATTTTTGTAGATGTTCTGTACATACTGTAAGATGTTCTAAGTAAACAGTCATAATGTTTTTCTAAAAAGGCAGTTTTCTTTTATCTTTGCAATCTTCATATCATTTTCACTTGCTCAGTTGCACTGGTGAGAACCTACTGTTCAAAATTTAATAGAAATTGTGATAACAAGGCATACTTTCCTTGATCTGAATCTTAAGAGAGAGTCTTCCACATTGCATCACAAATTATAATTTTGTCTGTAGAATTTTTATAAATGTATTTTTTTCCAAATTGAATCAGATCCCTTTTAGTCCCAGTTGGCTGAATGCACCAACCATGCATTCTGGAGATAATCTCTACTTTACCTCTCTCTTCCTAATTTGGGGTCTCATATTCTAATTTATGTTCAAGGATTTTAGTTCTATGTTCATGAGTCAAATTGGTGGTTCATAAAAATGGTTTGGTCATAAATAGTTTGACCTTATAAATGGTTTAGCTTTTCTCCTCTGTTTTCTGAAAGAGCTTATGTAATATTGCCACTATTTATTTCCTAAATGCTTGATAGAATTCACTTGTAAAATCACCAGTGCCTGGAATTGTCCTTGAAGATAAATTTTTGAAGACCAATTCAACAAATATATATGGCATAGAGCTATTCAATTATGTTTCATTTTGCACAAATTTTGACCATTTTACTTGGGCTTGAATTTATTTGCCTAAATATTTGCTTGATTTCCTATTGATATTTGTATGATCTTTCATGATTACCCTTCTTTCATATTTAATTTGACATTTTGTGTTTTCTGTATCTCTTTCTTCTTTATGTCTTTATAACTGTTCAATAATTTCATTAACATATTTCAAATAAATGGTTTTTAGTGGTGTTAATTTTCTGTAGTTTGTATATTTTATTTTGTTGATTTCTACTCTTAACTTTATTTCATTTGTAATATTTTCCATCCCATTTTCTATTGTCTTTGTACCTTATTAAATCATAAGCTAAAGTTGTTTGTTTAAAAATTTTGTTCTTAATAACATTAGCATTTAAAATTCTACAGTTCTCATTAAGTACTGCTATGGAGATATTCCATAAATTTTGATACTTTGTATTTTCACCATCATTCATAACAATGTATTTTCTAAATTATCTTGTATTTTATTCTTTGACTCATGTTTAAGGAGTATGTCAATCAATGTGTAAATATTTGAGATCTTATTAAATATTTTACTTTTGTTATTTCTAATTTAATTATATTCATAAGAAATCCTATGTATAATTTCAAATATTATAGACACCTGCTTTATAGCCTAGCATATGGATTATCTTTTAAATGCATCAAATGCACATGAAAGGATTGGATATTCTGTGCTTGTTACAGGCAGGATGTTCAGGTTACCTCCTTTTGATCTATTCATTTCCTGATATTTTAATTGTTCTATTAATGACTGAAAGGTTGGTGTAAACATTTCCTACTATCATTGTAGAATGATCATGTAAAGTGGTGCCTCTTTATTTGGATCCCCTATTTTTAGGTACACACAAATATCTCTGATATTTATGACTTCCTAATAAATTAACCCTTATTTTCAGTGATACATTTCATCTTAAAATCAATTGTACCTGAAAATAATTGTAGCTATTCCATGCTTCTTATGCTTGCTGTTTGCATGGCAATTTTTTCTTATTCATTTACTTTTAATTTATCCATAACTTTTAGCTTTAAAAATGGTTCTCATGTAGATAGCATATATTGACTTGATTTTAAATATTTCTGTGTTCAACCTATTTGGATTTCTTTGATTTTCTTAGAAATATATTTTCAAAAATTTCAGATATTTTAGGTATTAATTCTTCAACATTCTCACAATCCCTTTCTCTGTTTTCTCTCCTCTGCAACTTCTGATAATTACACAATGTAATGTGTTTATTGGTATGCTTGATGGTGTCTCTCAAATCTCTTTGACTGTGTTCAATTTTCTTTTTTCTCTCTATTAATGAGTGGAAAATATCAACTATCCTATCTTAAATTTAGCAATTCTTTCTTCTGTCAGCTCCAAATTGATAGAATCCTTCAAAGGGCTTTTTTTTTGTAATTTCAGTCACTGTTCTTTTTACTTCCAGTATTTCTATTTGGTTTCTTCTAATAATTACAATCACTTCATTGAAATTCTCATTTCCTAGATGTATTATTTTCCTGATTTACTTTGGTTCTCTGTGTTTTCCTTTAGCTCCTTGACAATATTTAAGGCAGTTTATAAAAACTTTTTTTCTGGCATATTGAATATCTGTTCTTCCTTAATGGTTTCTTTTCTTTTCTTTTGTTCCTTTGAATTGAACATCTTTTCCTATTTATTTGAAGGGCTTTTGATTTTTTGTTGAAATTTGGTCATTTGAACATTTTAATGTGTTATCCCTTGATTTCAAATTCTACCACATCAACTAAAATAAAACTTTAAAGGAAACACCTTTCACAGTTCTTGCACATGAATTCTGTGCTTTTGCTCTCCTTCTACACTAGCCAGTTTTATTGTGAGCCTAAAGAACAAGCTGATGTGAAATAGCAGTGCCTTCTTACATCTCCTCTGTGTATATGACTGTGTATATGACTTGTCCTGTGCATGCACTCATGAATTTATCATTTCTCAGTTTACACTGGATATTTGCCTAATTGCTCACAGCAAATTCATGTTTCCTGAGTGCTATAGTTCATCTTAATCTTTCATCTTCTGTCCCAGGTCGCTGGAACAGGCAGCTGTGGCTTTATTGTTTTCTTCTGATGTTTTAGCACCTGCTTCAACTGTTCAGAGCAAGTTCTGGGACTCACGAGCCAGAAATGAGCATCCTAGATTAGTCCTTCAGGCTGCCTTTGATGGCATTGAAGCAAATATTCATACCTCCAATAGGCCCACATGGGTTACTCTGCTCCCTCTGCAATCTGGGACAGGTATTGGGAGCATAGGGTCAGGATGCCCCAAGCTGAGGAGGGAGGGGGGGAAGGCAAAAAACCTCATAACACAGTTTTTCTACCAGTTTTAAATTGTTCACCCAGTTACTGCAACCCTTTGACTGTATTCCAGACTTCTTCCGATTTTATGTTTCTGGAGGGGGCTGGACAAAACCTGTGGTCTCCAATTCTGCCATCTTGTTGCTATCAAAGGCCAGAAAAACTCTTACTCTGAATTTTTAAACAGATTTCCAGTATTATTTTATTAATTAATTTATTTATTTATTGCATGGGCAGTTTCAGCGAATCAAACCCCGGTCTTTGGCTCAGCAGGGGAGGATTCTTGCCACTGAGCCACCGTGGCACTGCCCCAGCATGCTATCTTAAGAGTTTTTAAACTATTATTCCACATTCTCTACTAATTCTTTTAAACCATATCTCATTGCTGGACTTCTAATATGTATGAATGTCTTTCTGTATCAAAAAGGGTATTTTATTTTACTTTTTAAAGAATGCCTCTAGATAGTAGATTTTCTAATTTTTGCATATCTGAAAATATCTCTTTTCTGTTAGGAAGAAAAATTATCTGTCTAGAAATAAGGCTCTCTTCTGAGCATAGTAGATAAAAATTAAAGACTAACAGTGATAATATAAAGGAGGAAAAATGCATATTCTCTCACACAGTTATTTAGTATCTTCTTTCAAGTTTTATTTATATGTGACTCCCTAAATTATATTCTTTCTGATTATCCCATGGTTATAATTTCAAACAACATGGAAAGTAAATATGTTAGCTAGCTGGTTCTTTACAGAAAAACTTGGCTGAGCCCTGCTTTAAAATAAAAACCATATAACTGTTCAAAATTCTGCCAGTAATTTGGGCTGACCTCAGCCCAAAAGGTTCTTCCATGTTCTAAATGTTTTCTAGGATTATTAAAGTATTTAGTCATCAACTGGGATAGCTAGGGACATTCTCCATTTGTTCTTTTCATCCTCAAGAAGGCTAATGTAGGCTTTCCCTTGCAGTATGGAAGAATTGTCAACCACAAATTTATTAAAATTTTTCTCATTATGGGCATTTATTTTCAAATTTTATGCTTAAACAAATGATGCTACAATAAACATTGTAGTATAGCAATTTAAAAATTAATTATTCTTGTACATATATCCCTAAGTAATGATTTTGTAGGTTCTAAGGGTTTTTATTGTTTTATTTAAATTTGAAATAAAGAATTTTATGTTGGATTCCAGAAAGGTTTCAAAGACAGAATAAGAAATGTCATGATTTCAATTAAAGGACATAAAATATATGTCATCATCCTGGCTATCTCAATTTACCAGTTTAAAGTGGAGGGGAAGATTTCTCTTTAAAATTAGGAATTTTAAATAAATAAAAATTGGCGTAACTCTGAGGACATAAGGGTCCATTAAAAATGGTAACATATGATTATTTAGAAATGTGGTAAAAGATTGAAAAGTAGATCACAATTAAAACTACATGTAAATTAAATGCATAAAAGAATAATCTATGTTAGTTAGGGTACCTTACAATCTTGATATTTGGGAAGGAATTTTCTCAATTCCTATATAACATCTTTGTTCTTCAGACTTTATGTCATATAGTTAAACATTGAGGTCAAAATGGTGTAGAAAAGAGAGAGCAGCTTGCTGTTCCTTAATATTGATCAGATTTTCATTTTAAATATGTGATAGTGGCTGATCTGCAGAAAAACTCTACAACTAAGAGGTAAGAACAGCAGGTATAAAAGAATTTGGTCTTTCCTGTTTTTGATGGCAACTACAGGATGGGTGAGATAATTGTGCTATATAGGACCAAAGTATCAACAGAAATGGAACAGCGACAACCTCCCCACTTAGCAAGTCTCTTTCCTCTCTTTCAAATATAGTCCATCTTTTAATCTCACATGCATCCTTGAAACTTTAACTTACAAATGCATTTTTATTTTCTATTAGCCAATTTTATTCATATTCCTCCTAATACCAAGCTTAGAATCCAAGCGTCATCATTACAATAACTCCCTGTACTATCTCTGATAGTCTTCCCACATTCCCTTCATGATAAAGTAATCTAATTGCTAATTGTGTTGAAAAGTTGGAGAAGAAGTAGGGAAAATGTATTATGGAAATTTATGCAGAATTAATTGCTGGCTTACTTTTTGTGATTACCAGTTTAAACTGAGACTGAAGAAATGTATGGAGTTTTTTTTTTTGAGCATCATTCAGATTCTCTAATGCATGGCCTGAAGAAGAAATAGTTGTTGTTAACTAAAACTCACTAACTGCTCCCCAAACTTAAAAATATGCTGCTTCTTCCCATCTCCTTAATTCAATTATCTTTAATTTGTAAGTTGGCAGAATGTGATATACCATAAATGGAACAGCTTTTAAAAAGGGAATTTCATAAGTTACAAATTTACAGTTCTAAGCCTATGAAAATGTCCCAACTTAGGCATCCCTGACAGACACTTTAATTCAAGAAAGGTCAATGGGTCTGGAAACTTGTCAGCTGGGAAGTCACGTGGCTGGCATCTGCTGGTCCCTTGCTCCTGGGGCCCATTGCTTTCAGTCTCTGTTCCTGTGGGGGTTCCTCACTTTGCTTCTTTGGGGCTGGCTTTCATCAATTTGTTTACTTTGGTTCTTTCCAGGTTCTGGCTTCGTTAGCATGTCATGGTGATATCTTCTGAACTCTAAGCATCTCTATACATCTGTGTCTCTGTTCTCCAAGTGTCAGCATCTGTGTCAGCTCTGCTCTAAAGATTCTGTCAGCTCTGTCATTTCTGAGTTTTCTCCAAAATGTTTCCCCTTTTAAAGACTCTAGCAACCTAATCAAAACCCACTGGAATAGGTGGAATCACATGTCCACCTAATCACAAGGTCACACCCACATTTGGGCATGTCACATCTCCATGGAGATAATATAATCAAAAGTTTCCAACCTACAATGTTGGATTAGGATTTAAAGAAACAGAAGCCTCAACAAGATTGAATCAGATTAAAACATGGTTTGTATGGGGTACATAACAGCTTCAAACCTGCACAAACTTACCCCAACACAAGTGATTCTGCTTAGTAAACACTGAGAATTTAAAAGATGAAAATTCCATCATTTAACATCCCTGTTGAAAACACTTCCATCAATTCCTTTTGAATTTAAACAAAGTTCAAATTGCTTCTCACAGATAAAAACTGATATATAATTTGGCCTCTGCCTATTTTTTTTAACCTGAATTGCATCACTCTTTCCTCATTTATCCCTATACATTCAGTTCTTCTTTAGCTTTGTAAGAAAGTACAACTTAAAGATTTCCACTTTTTTCTTCGATTAGAATGTTCTTCACATGACTAATTTTTCTAATCAGAATTTTTATCAGACATCACTTTCTCAGAGAGATCTTCCTAGTTTAATGGTATCAATTATATTAGTGCCATTGAACTGTGTTTTATTTTGCAAGCTGCTAGAATGCAATATACCAAAAGTAGAACAGCTTTTAAAAAGGTGAATTTATTAAGTTGCTAGTTTACCATTCTAAGGCCATGGAAATATTCAGATTAGAGCAATGCTATAAAAATGTCCAATCTAAGGCATCCAGGGAAATATATCTTGGTTTAAGAAGGCCAATGACCTTCAGGGTTTCTCTCTCAGCTGGAAAAGCACATGACATCTGCTAGCTTTCTCTTCAATGGCTTCCCTAGGGCTCTTCCCATTCTGTTGACTCTGTTGCATCTGGTGGATCTCATGGCTCTGACAGTTCTCTGGGTTTTTCCAAAATGGTTCCCTTTAGGGCTCCAGTCAGCAAACCCACTTGAATGGGTGGAGACACATCAAAAGTTACCACCCACAACTGGCTGGGTTGCATCTCCATGGAAACAATCAGAAAGGTCCCATGCAGCAATACTGAATGAGGATTAAAGGATATGGCTTTATGGGAGTACATAATAGCTTCAAACCAGCACAAATTGTATTAGCACCAGTGTGTGAATTGTTCCTTAATCATATCCTTTTTTGCTTTAAAAAATATCACCTTATTTTTCATTACAGGAAAGAAAACTGAGACTCACCATTCATATAATTTCCCTTAGAATCCAGATTTCAATTTCTCCAAAGAGTCCAGATTTCAATTTTATGCCATTGCTTCTTTCAAATCCTTAGGTATAATATTGGAAAAATAATTAAATTTCTTAAACCTGTTTTTTAAGATAGGAGATTTTCTTATCTACCTTACTGGTTCTTTAGGAGAACTAGATATGATAATGCTGGGGAGAACTCAACTATTGTCTGTAAGTATATGACATACAGTATTCTCATTGTATTGCAAGTTAAAGATTCTTGTTTTATGCCATGAAAATATATACTGTTTAATGTCATGAGGTTTATTGTTAATTAATGCATTAATTATTAAACATATTCTCTTTTATTTTTCAAGACTGAAAGTTGTCTTCTCCTCAATTGGTCTTCCTGTTATATCTCATAAAAATACTACTGTACATTTCATCAAGGACTTTTGCTTCTACTTAGTAAGAAAAGGGATTCAACAGAGCCACATCATGAAATGAATACTAGACTGGGAAATAAGTTTTGTTAGGCAAAGCTTGTGTATGTCATTTTACACACCTCAGATAAACCACTTTACCTACAAACATTCTATTTCTGCTCTCTTGTCTTTATTTCAGAGAAAAAAAGTACCAAATCACTTAAGAATGTGAGTGATGTAAAAAGGCACTTCACAGATTGTTGTGAAAATGAAATATATTAATAGCAGATAAATCAAACTGAAAATCCCAACTCAATTAACTGTCAGATTAATGAGCTTGTATAAATCTTCTTCCAACCAATCTAGGCAGTAATATAATCTCTGATGTATAAAATCTAATTTTACTTTCCACTGATCCCTCCTTGGAACTGCTATTTGACTATTCATATGCCTTTTCTATCTTTGACATTACATCTCATAATTTGCTCTATAAAGAATATAGCAGAAGACTATGTTCCTACTATGGTACTCCATATATGATTATGAATTGAATTAAAAGTAGAAGTTACTATTAGAATTGGTCATATACCAAGAAAATGGAGTGGGTGATTCAAACCATAAAGTGAAAGTAAAAGTTAATAGGATTTTCATTCTCAGAAAAATGTTTTTATACATAGTAATAACATTTCATTTATTAACAGTATGACAAAATGTATCAAATTAATTCTTATAGAATACATCATTTTTTGCTTCTAATTTTCTTGAGACTATTTCTTAAAATAATAGTTTGTTATCAAAATATTATAATTGCTAATAATAGATTAATTGCATTAAAATTTCATATAATTCAAATGCATGAAGCATATTATAAGATTTACTCAGAACATAAAAAAATCTACTGCTAATTTATTAAAAATTGCATTCTTAAATAAAAATATACTCAAGATTTTGGATGGTTGACCTTGTTTATTCACTCTTGTCCCTAAAATTTAAAAGAATAGATCTGAATTGAAATAGAGCTTCAAATACTAATAGTATGTATTTACCTTGTTCAGCTCTGTGGAAGCTGCTTCTTTCTCACTAACGAAGGATTTTTTTTTATATTTAAGTTGCTTAAGATCTATATCAACTGGTTGAAACAGCAAGTGCTCTTCATAAAGGAATAATCACTTCTTCCCTATGAGTATATCTCTTCTTCCTCCTCACATTAAAATTGCTAGCTAAATTTTTCTGTTTATGATGTGGTGTTTTTTACAAGTAACTCTTTAATAATACACCAGACCTACTCTGCAGTCTATCTATGTAATATAAATTCATGTACTTTTCATTATCCAAATATAGTCAGAGTATATATCCTGGTAGAAGATGAAATCTTAAGTACTGTTATTACCTATGGGAAAATGTTTAATCTGCTAACTTCTTACTGTTTGTACTTTTTCTCCTATGATTCCTCAGGAATAGAACTTTTAGCAAATTCTGCCTCTTTTTTAGCATGATCTGAATATGTTCTATGTATTTTCTCATTGTTAGGATGTACTTGTTTGCTTTATATGGCTACACATTTGGGGCCCTGGGGTAATGTTATGAAGACAAAGGCAATTCTGACTTTTGAAAACTGAGATCATTTTAATCATTTATTCTTTTCAGGCATCATGGCAGTCCCTGAATCAGGAAACCTATGTCATTGATGAATATTATAAATAAGAACTAAGCCAAAATTTCATGTAAAATCAAAAATGAAAATTTACTTTCTCAGGCTGTGACATTAAATAATTTAACATTTTCCAATTTCAGCCCACATTCATGCATTTTTTGGGAAAAACTACTCCAATCCTGAACTTTAAGTTTCTAGTCCAATATGACTGCCTTAGTTTAGACTAAGTTTAGCCTCCATTTAATTTTTGCCCACTGGCAGAGCAATTTTTCATGTTGGAGTCCCACTTATCTTCCCCATATCAGAAGAATAATTCTCTCATCACTAGCATTCTCCCTTAGTGATGAGGTGGTTTTCCTTATCACTTCTTTTGCTATACATATATATGGACGTGATATTTACTTCCCAAATTTCTAACATCGACAGGCTAGAACAAAGCACACCCACCCCTAACTTCCCTATCAGGAAGTCAGAATTAGACATCAATTGACAACATAATTGCATTTTCTGATGCCAAATAATGTGCTTTTTCCCCATATTCCTTTCTCATATTCCTTTCAGGGTTAATCCTTCCTTGATAGCAGATACCTATGACTAACCTATTGGGTAATTCACCATGTTTTGATAAGAAGCCCATGACTTACCAGTGAACAATGATTCCTATGGAATCACATGTTCATTATTTTCCTATAGTATAGGAAAATAATATCTAAATGAACCTATTGCTTATGATGAGAATTTAATGATTATGAATTGGACCTGACACCAACCTGTAGCCAGAAATGAGAAGTTTCAGGTCATATTATCCCCTTGCAACATGCAATAATATTCCCTCAATCAATGAGATTCTGATAAAAGACTATTGGGTGAAAATAAAAAATGTTGTTATTGCCAACTAAAGATTTGTTCATGAAAGAAGTAAGGAAGTAAGATATACTATGAAGTGTTTATACTGGCCAATGTTTTTAAACATATTACTGCTACTTTGAAAAATCTCCTTGACATTTGGCTATGTTTCTCATTGGGATTGAACAAAAATTAACATCTTGAAGTAATTATCATCACTGCACTTCAAAAATTCAAGTAAACTTAGTAAATTTTGGGGTGGTGGTGCACGGTCTGGGAATTGAATGTGGGTCTCCCACATGGAAGATGAGCATTCTACCACTGAACCAATAATTTTTTTGTGGTTTTCCTCAACTAGCTCAGATTTATTGTTTTAGGTTACTATAGTATATTTGCTATGGAATATAAAGGAGAAACTAGGAGCTGAAGTGTAAGGAGAAGAAAATAAAGAAATAAACTTGTTGGTTCTTAAAGTGGTGTGAATTTTCCAGTTGAAGATGTGAATTTAAGATGTGACAACAAAGCCAAAGAGCACTGCCTCCTCAGACAACCCTCTGGTGTCATTCTGGGCCACTCAGCAGACAGCCAGAGTCAGTGAGAACAAGAAAATAATGGACTGAGCAGTGCTATCTTATCCCAAACTGATGCCTGGAATTAATATGACACAACCCTGAATGTAAGGATATTGTTAAGGGCACTGACTCCTAATAGGTGCAGTGCAAGAAGCAGTTCATTCTACTGACCAGAGATACAGTAACCCTTCTAGTAGAGGAAGACTGATGAAAATTAAATGCCTGTTCACAGAGGCAGTTTAGACAAAATGGAAACCATGGCTGGCAAACAGCCCACCTACCATCAAAAAGAGAAAGAGGCCTAGGATGAAGTAAAAACATGATGATAAGGAAAAGAGGGAGAAAAGTACTTATTTTGAAAAACTAAGCTATTTTTAGGGTTTTGTAAATCAATTATGGTTTTAATTTAGAATTGAATTTGTGTGTGCTACCAGAGAGATAACAGGTACTCCTAGAGGCATTATTTTGGGTGAAAAAAGGGTGAAAAAGTACCTCTATGTTTAAATTCTTCCATTGGGGAATCTGACATTCATAATTCTTGTTTTATAGATTTTTAAATTTATTCTTATGGTTATTATTATTAATTATAACTAATAATTAGCATGTCGGGAAGGGCATGTCATCCATTCTTTGAACGAAAAGTGTTAAGACATTCTTCATCAAGAACTTTTCAGACCAATGGCATAGGTGAGAACTAAAGATTTGCAGTTGAGAAGATGCCATTAGTTCATTGGCATGATTTAGAGTAAAACTTTCTTATCAATTCATTTAAAAGTGTGGCTGGCATTTCTTCATCAATAGGAGATAATACTAAACCTAAACCATCTTACATCAAAGCCTTTCTCTTTTGTTACATTCCTTCAATATAGGATATTTTCTGAAAAGTATTCAAATCTTATATTTGAATTTGTATATTAGGCATATTAGGTATATTTTCTGCAATTAAACTTTTCAAAAGAAATTTGATATTTGTTTTTTTTACAATATCTATTTACAATACCTATTTACAATATCTGAATCATAAATCAGCTAAACCTGTATATATGAGCACTGAACAATGTAATATAGTGACAACATCCTGAGAGTATATTGTTAATCATTTTTTTCTTAAAGACCACATGTTCAAAATAAGTTTCTCCTCAGCTCCCCATTTCCTCTTGGAATTTTTTTCTTGAATCTGTATAGATTCCCTGGCAATTGGATCAGGGTGCTTTTTATAGCAATCTGTTGATAATTATCTTAAATCATTTAGAATGGAAAGGTAAGAATTGTAAAACTCATTAATTTATCAATTAATTGTAAACACTCATTTTTCTCAGTTTAGGGTCTGACTATAATCATCTTTGTTTAATCACCCTTCTACTTCAAAGAAGGATAAACTTAATATGTATATTTTAGTAAGGCTTTTCAAATTTCATGGTAAAGAGATTGATTTTTATAACCTAAATGAACTGAATTCCTTGTAATCCTTGTAAGAAAATAAAGCATAAAAGTAGTAATTTAGTTTTCTAAGAAACCACCAAAATACCCCAGCTAACATCATTCCAATTAACCCTGAAAAACACCAACACTGAAAAACACTGGGATTCTATTAAAGTTTCAGGTACTGAGTTTATTTTCCTGAAACCTATTACCTCCAGATCAGTCCAGAAAAATAGAGGAGCCAGCTTTTCCAAGAATATCAACTAATTCCATCCCCTTATTCTATATTGTTAACACCTCTTTTCAACATGAAAAAGTTAGAATAGGTAAGGCCCAAAGACCTTAATAGATTGGGAGTGGGATCAAAGGAGGAGAAGTTATGACAGAAAAGATAGGATTTAACAAATGAGTATGACTGCTGATTCACTATAATGATATTTCTTTTAGCTTTCATTATTTCCTTCTAGCTACAAGGGAAAGGCAGACAATGTGGAATAACAACCCATACCAAATTTTGAAATCTGTTCTGTAACCGGAGCATTGTTAAAATGTATTATTGCTTTCTTTCTTCATATATATCTCAATGAATATGTTTTTTGAAAAGTAGTAATATAAAATTTTAACAGTTTATGTTTGTTTAATAAGCCAGATTATTTAATCATCTTCCTTAGGTATGCCAATTTTATTACTCTTGTTCTAGCTAGTAGTGGAGTCCTGTTACTGTGGAAGCATTAAGTTGTAAAATCCAGTTTACTCATAAGGTAAAAGTTGAGTAGAAGTTATTATTTGCCAAAATAATTTTAAAGTTGCATTAAATTGTCCATAGCATTCAACTGCCATTTTAATAGAGTACTTAGTATAATTAATTATTCCTCAGTAATTTTCCACAAAAAATTAATTTCCATTGAATAATAGATGAAAAACTGGCTTATTGTCTACTTACTATAGTGATGGATTAAGTTACTCCAAAAGCTAGAGGTTTAGAATAGCTGTTTCATTATCTTCTGTGTGTTAGGAACTGAATCTGTGCGTTATGGGAGTGGACCATCTCTAACTACATTATACAACTAGGGAGACTTAAAGCCTAGGAATAACTGGGCAGCAGGGGCTGGCATCATTCAGAGATTTCTTCACTCACAGAGCTGTTATGTTGATGGTCACCTGTGGACCAGAAAATTATATATGGTCCAGATGGACTTCATAATAGCATGCAGCCTCAGGGAGATGGAAAATTTTATATAGAAGCTCATAGCTTCAATTAATACATGTCTCAGCCCACAAATTGGAAGTTGTATTGCCATTCTGACCTTGTCAAGCAGAAACACCTGGCTTTTCTGAACAGGTTCAGCAGTGTCACTTCTGCTACATTTTGTTCACCAATGTGTGCCCTAAATCCACCCAAAGCAAGAAGGAAAGATGTAGACCTAGTTATCAACAATAGCAATGTCAAAGTGGCATTGCAAAATAGCATGTGGGTGAGTAACGCTGGTGCAGGAAACTATGGAAAACAAATTATGGCAAGACATGTTTTTTCATTGATTTTTAATTTAGTTTTATCATTTCCATTTGTTTAATTGTTTTTTAAATAAGACATATAATTGAATTCACTTATGTGCAATGCAAGTCTGAGGCATATTTACTTTGAGGGTAATAAAGTTTAAGCTTTAGGTTAATTCATTTGCCCAAACCCATTCACATAATAATATATATATATTAACCACAGCGTTAGAGAATGCTGTCTCTTTCCACTGCAACTTCCCCTATTCACACACCCTTTTGTCATATGATGTAGTGATTATGAGAATTTTAAGGACCTGGCCAAAAATAAGTTGAGGATATGTTTAGTTTGGGGTTTATGTCATTTGCAGTCATGTCAGAATAGAGTTATCTTATTGCTAGCAAGGATTTGCATACTGGTAAGTGGCATACTTGTAAACAGGTTTAAAAGCGTCTGACACTAATGCTAATAAGTTTTAAATTCTATAACTGTTGCAGGGAGTCAGGCTTTTGTTTCCTTGATTTGAAGAAAGAATAAGCTGTCCTCAGACATTTATAAGACGTACCACCAGTTGTGACTTAGCTATCTGAATCAATGAACTCTTCTTATTGTCCTGTACAGCTTCACCTGTTTGTGATATTTGTAAGATGGTAATTAAATAGATGGATAGATAGATAGATAGATAGATAGATAGATAGATAGATAGATAGATAGATAGATAGATAGGTAGGTGATAAATACACAACATATATTTCATACATATATATGTATGCAATTAGCTGTGCCTTATTCCCTCTTTCACATACCAGACATAATTTTGGATTTAAAATGTATTCTTTTCCCCAAAGACAGCCAGCATTATAGTATTAGCTTCATATCCCTAGATACCTGGATCAATTCCTGACTGCTATTTATCCCTCCAAAGTGAAAAAGCTAGTTTTTTTTTTCAGCTCAAGTCCATAATTCGAATATTTTTGCTAATTCAATAGGTCTTCTCACACATAAGGTGATTCTATTATGCAATTTATGTTCCCTTGGGCCCCTGTCTAATCTCCTAGTTACATGCCAATTTTTATTTCTAACTCTTTTACTGCAGACTGAACCCTCTTATGGTGAATTCTAAGCCACTTGAGACAGGAAATGATTTTTGATGGTTTGGCAACACTGTGCCTATCATGTCGCAGACATTCAGTAAATGTGTGAGCAAATAGAACCAAAAACCATCTTCCACTGAGCACTCAGTGAAAAGCTCAAGTCCCGTAGACTAATGAAATACAATTTTTCTGTATCTTGTTTGAAACCTCAGCCTTCATTCCAATCTCATCCTATAGGAACTGTCTCAATGTACATGTTTTACTTTTGTGGGCAGCTCAAACAAATACCATGAAATGGGTTAGCTTTACAATCAGAGGTTATTCACTCATGGTATGAGGATGGGAAGAAGTCCAAATCAAGGCATTATCAAGGCTATGCTTTCTCTGCAAAGACTGTGGTGTCCTAGGGCTGGCTGGGAGCAATTGATCCTAAGTTCCTCTGTCACATGGTACACACGGTAGCCTCACCTGGGCTCACCATTCTCTTCTGGATTCCATTGAATTTCAGCTTCTGTCTGCAGCTTGAGTCTTTCTCTGTGTGTGAACTGACAAAAAATCACCAAAAATAAGTGTCAAACACAACATTTCAATAGTGACATGGAGAGGGACAATGATATAAGTTGAGATATTTCCAAAACAATTACCCAGAGACACTAAAGTTGAGAAAAGAGGAGACTACAGGTATACATAAAAAGTTTTACCTAAAATTCTTGGGAGAAATTCACAGTTTAGAGGACTGTGGAATTGGTGAATCAGCATTATGGCTACCGTATATTTCTGTATTAAGTGAAATGGAAACCTACATAAAATTGATATGAAGCAAATAAAAGGTAAATTTGAAAAACAGAAGCCAATGATAATATGAGAAGAATAGAGGCTTGGAGGAGAAGTGTCAGTTGGGGTATATGATAAGTGAAGTGGTGGGGATGGGTCATGGGTGAGCCTTCCTCTGGGCATCCCCTCTCTCAGCAACTGAACCTTTGTAACTGGTCTAAGCCCTGAGATGTCAGACTGGAACTCCAGGCTGGATTGGGCTTTCTCAGTGCCTAGTTACCTGAGGCGGCAGTTCACTGTGGATGTTGAAAAATTTTCCATATAATTTGAATAGCCACAGTGACCCATACTATTGGGGCCTGAGTTCTGCTTATCTCTGCTTGCCTGTAGAGGGATTTTATACTCTGTTGATCCACTACAGACAGGGGAAGTTACTATTCCAGACACTTGAGCAACACCTGGACTTCAGTGAGGTAAGGTAGAGATCCACAGTTTTCCCCTGCCCCACTTCACACTTTTCTAAATCCATTCTGTTGGCCCAGTGGGACAGCTATGTACAAAACACCCAAAAAGACAAATCTAAAATTTAGGAAACAGGTGGGGGAAAGATATTGATGTGGGGGCTATTGTTTAAATCCAAACCTCACAGCCATCCATGTGGGTTCTCAAGCACATTTGTTGGTGTCTATGGATTTTAATATTTAGGAAATTCATTATATCTATACAGAGTCATTCAACCCTGTTTTCTATCCCTGCTCCACATTAGGTACCTTGCAGCAAAGTAGTTCCTTGTGTTAGGATGATATACAGGGCAAATCTGAGCCTCTACAGGGCTCTGATAAGATGCTCCTCTCCAAGCTTTGATGTCAGGTTGCAGCATCCTATTTTATGAGCATGTGTGCTCTGTAGGACTGAGATTCTTGGCCCTGTTCAAAAGAGCACTCCTAACCAAGAAAAGTGTTCCCGAAAAAAATAAATCTTCTTATCCAGAAAAAAAACAGCCTTCGTACTATTCAAAGATGTTATACTATAAATCTGTTAAATCACTTACAAATGTTTAACAGGCAAAATTAAAGGACACATTATTCAGATATGATGTTCTGATATTCAGATGATAATTAGGTTACATCCATGACCCACTTATTTCTTGGTTTTTCAGCATCAGTGCAGAGGCAAGAAAGTGGAGAAAGAGGGTTAATTGAGAGGTAAGGTATTACTTTCCAAATCTACCTGCACCATTGTCTCACAGTCACTAATAACCTATGACCACAGCTTAGTCTGAGGATATCAGGTTTTAGAGTAAGTCACTCTCAGAAAGTAAAGGCTTCAAAGGGTAGGGTCACAGGAAAAATACCCATTATTTTATCATTTATTTGAAACAGGAAATTTTGCATATGTAATTAAGTTACTGACAAATTAACATGTGCCACTCAGAAGGGAGATTGTGGCAAAAGGAATCTAATTTGAGAACCATTTAAAAGAAGAGAATTTATCCCAAGTGGTGGTAGAAGAGGAAGTCAGAAAGATTATAAGGATGATAATGCAAAATGCCATTGCTGGTTTGAGAACACATGGGTGTTTGTGTGAGGAAGAATGCAGGAAATCCCTGAGAGCAAGGAAATGGGACCACTCGGGGAGGCATGCAACTGGAATCCGCAGTGCGAATAAGCTTGGAGGTAGAATGAAAATCTCAAGATAATGAACACAACTTTAGTCAGTATCTCATAGCCCTGATGTTAGAAATTCTCTAAAGAAGATGGTCTCTTTGAATCCAAGCAGTGATCTTTACCATTCCCTGGTATATTTATTTATTCAAATTTGTGGTATATGTTTAGGATATTCCAGGATTTGGGGATTAGGTGATAGAAGGGCATTTCCTTAGCTCTTACTGAGTAACTGCTTTGAGTTCTCAAAGTAACAAGAGAATGGAAGAAAGGGGTTCGTGGCATAGTTCACCCACCCATTTCTGGGTTTCTGCATCAGATCTTCTCAGAGATCTAATGAGGTAGTTTTATTCAAGATCTATATTTAGAAGAAATATGGTAATAATACTTTAAGACATTCAGAGGCTTTCCATACTAAGAAAGCATCAGCATAAACCAAACATTATCTTGTTCCTTTTTATATATGTCTCTGTAAGGGGAACAGGCAGAAGTGGATTATTGGAATACAGAAGAAAAATTACCCACTCAGCTTTCAGAGTGGGTAAGATTCCAGTAGCTTCATGTTTCACAAAATTTTGAAGAGCAATTTGTGAGTGATGGGACCCTGCATTCATAGCTACTGATAAAACTGATTCCATTATTGAGCAATAATTGCCAGTTTCCCAAGAATCCTTTCCAATCTTGAGGGAGGCTGGGAGATCTGCACCACTTCACAGATAACAGCTAGACTCAGTGAAATTCCACAGAGGCCTAGAAGGATCCTTTCCTCCATCTTACCTACTTAATAATAATAGGTAACTGAAAACTTTCAGCTTTGTAGTGTATTGACTACTGGGGTAAAATTTCACCCACCTTGCTCAACAGAAATGTGTCTCTTGCTCAGTGACCTGTGTTATGTAACTGAACTTCTTAATTTCCATCCACAGAGAGGGCCAGAAAACTTCGTGTGAATGATACAGGTATATGACTAGGTGTAGTTACCTCATTTATCTGGCAATTGTCCTCCAATAAACCTGGGTTTGAGATGTGCATGCAGTGGGGGAGTGTGGTATAAATCAGTATTCCCTGCACCTTTTCCTCTTCTAGCAAGAAGAGTCCAAAAAGAAGCATTAGCAGAAAAAAAGATATAACCAAAATTGAAAAGGGAAGGAGTACAAGATATTTTACCTCTAAAAAAGTTATCTTGGGCAGGCCATAGTGGCTCAGCAGGCAGCGTTCTCACCTGCCATGTTGGAGACCCAGGTTCAATTCCTGGTGCCTACCCATGCAAAAAAAAAAGCTATCTCAACCTATCTTCAAATATTCAGTTTACTTTCCAGACCCTAACTGGGAACTTACTTCCAATCTGGGTACATACTGGCAGATCTCTGGATGGGGCCCACATCTCCCAGCTTACCCCTACTCAGAAGGGGCTCAGAAAAAGGAGTAAGTTTCGAGTGCCACCTGGACACAGTGCTGGGTGAGTATTGCATGAATGTGTCCTTAGCAGTTATTGCTCTTTGGATCCTGGGATGGATGGTATGGGCTCTAGAATTAGGATACATGCTATGTATCTGCCACGTCTGCAATTTGTCTTTGAACTCAACAAAAATATCTCCACACTGAGTATATTGAGTAAGGAAGTTTCCTGTCCATGCAGTCTTCAGAGTGACTGGGTTAATGATATTATTGCTTACTGGAAAGTTCAGCCGGCCATCACTAGGGAAAATAATTCTTTTGATACCACATAGATCCCTTAAGAAAAATAAAGTGGAAATTTGAGACAAGGAATTTTTTACACTAAGTGGAAGAAAGAAAATGAGGAAGTGAAAAATAACTAGCCCGTAAGAAGTAATGCAGGTACACAAGCAAGCCCTGAGTTTTCTCTCTCTCATTCTCTCTCTCTCCCTCACTCTCTCTCCATACACAATCACACACACACACACACACACACACACACACACATGCACACACACTGCTCAAAGACTTGTCTCCAGGCGGCCTGTAGCAGTTTGTTGCCAGCTCTGTGGAGTTTGCATGGTCTTTGTCTTTCAGCTCAAAAAAAAAGTGTGTGAGCAATGGCACCACTATTTTAGTGCAAGGGGGATTTCTTGCATTCCTTCTGTTCCCACTTAATGACAATGAGTAGGATCTTTTATGTGGTTATCCGCTGCACTTAATATGATTGACTTGCTGCACTTTTATCTTTCAGTATTCGATGGAACCCTTTAGTCTTCCTCAGGTTCATCCTCAGTGCATTAACTACAGCTGTGCTCTGTGTCTTGCCTAAATAGTGCAGTGTTTTGATGATTAATTGGATTGATTTCTACTTAGCTGGTCTGAAATGCCAGCAGACCAGAGAATGCACTCAATTGCTGAGCCTGTGGACTAAATAGAGTACAGTGACTACAAAAGGCTTGGTTACCATGCTCAACTGTTCTGCTGGGCCTCCAGAACATTGGGGACCACCCAATGCTTACCAGACAAAGGTTTTGGATTCCTTTGCTCAATGCACTCAATGACTAATTCCTGAGACACCAGGGTTTCAAAGAGAAAAAGTATATTGCTAGTTATGAAGCTGGAGTCCAGATGGCCTATCAGCCCAAAATCTGTCTCCCCAAACTGCAGTAATTCTGAAAGTTTTATAGAATTAAAAGATGGGTAGATTTTAGGATACTGAGCATAATGTCCTCAGATGATGTAATTAGAGGTGATTTAATTATTGAGCATATGCAGATTGATTACATGCTTAGTCACAGAATGAATCTAAGAAAATGGCAGATATGATGATAAGAATGATTTTTATATATACATCATTATAATGAAGTATAGATGATTTATAGGTTAAAGTTTAAGATATTGCACATGTCAGGTGGGCCCATTTTGGTTAGATCCAGCTTCAGTTATGAAGATAATTTTATATTTGGGTTGGGTTAGTTCTGGGCAGAACTAAGATTCTTCATTAATAAACATTAGAGGTTACCTTAGGGACCACAAGACTCCAAAATTGAAAAATCAGATAAAATGGATCAAGTCAGCCATAAGGTTTTTACTATCAAAAGGGTACAAGATAAACCCATACAACCATTATCAGAGATCAAGGCAGATGGGTTACAGTTCAAAGATTTCAGGAATTTCCCTCTGTCTACTCCAATATACCAGAAATCATAGGGAGATATCTATATAATGATTAAGCAACCATAGTTATCCTTTAAATCATAATTTCTTGGCTTCAACTCATCCTTCTCATTTGATAATCATCTCTTAATTTTGCAGGATATCTGGGCAATGTCTCTTGTAACTTTTTCCTGCTGAAATAGGGTCATCACCGTAGTGATGCAGAGTAATGAAATTGTTTGTTCTTGGATAGACCAGTACTTTGTGTTTCAGAGTTTATCTGGCATTGGAAAAATCTGGAGGCTTTAAGTCTTAATAAGTAAAACTTTTACTGAGCCCAAGGTATCCTTTAGGGTTTCCAGGAATACTGTTAGTTTGGGCTTGTTATACTGTTTCAGTGTGCAATATCTGGCTGAAACTTGCATAAGAGCAACTTCCAGAGTGACGTTTTGACTAAATTTGAAATCTCTTAGCCATCAAAACTCTATTTATTTCCCCCATTTTGGTCAATCAATTCCATGATGCCAAGGCCATGTTCATCATTAGGAGATATGTCCCACATTGACAGGGCCAAGATTTCCCTGAGAGTCATGTCCCGTCTTGCTGGGAAATTTGCCACCCTGTATGTCCTGTCCAATGTACAGGTGGAGGTCAGATTTTGGCTTAGAGAGAGACCACATCTTGAGCAACAAGAAAAGTTCTCTGGAGACACAGGCTTTAACTATAAGTAGGCTCAGCTTTGCCATTACAGAAATAAATTTCATAGGGACAAGCCCCAAGATAGAGAGGTTGACTTATTAAATTGGGGGAGTTCATTGCTTGTTCTGTTTCATCTTTACACATTTATCAGAGATATGTTAACTAACAGATAAAACAAAATTTATACCTTTATCCCGCCTCTCTTTTAAAGTTTCTGCTTGTTGCAGAAAAATCTCATACTTATAGCTGACCACATATATTTAGAGAAACATTAGAGCAAAGCAGTGTGACATATATAACATTTATATAACAAATAACATATATAACATTTATATAATGACAAAAAAATCACTTTTGTACATAAAATTTAAAAAATACTCTAATGCCACCTATAGTCTCTATTTATCCAGACTGCATACAATCAGAAATAAATTTGATAAACAAATTTACAAAGCTCTTTGAACATGCTTCCTTCCTTCCAATAACAGTATTTATAAATGGGAGAAGAGACAGAGATACTATGACAAAATAGAGGAAGAAAGATATTTATGCTTGGGTTTGGAACACAACCAGGCATTTATATACTTTATACTCACAGTGCACAAATGGTTACTTTATAATATGCCTAAGATTTCTCAGTCCAATCTGTACTTTGTTCAAAGGTCAGAAGAGTTCAAGTTTGAAATATAACTTTTCAACAATTAAGGAATTTATATTCATAAAAAAGTCAGTTTCTTCTCAAAATTATTTCCACGTGCTAAATAATGCTAAGAATATATTAGTTCATAACATTAAGTTATGGGTGTAAAGACCTTCCAGAAATTTTATTCCTTTATTCTACTCTCTAATACTATGCCCTAGAGCAAGTACATTTTAACCAGAATATAAAGTCTTTGAAGCTATGAATTATGTCTTCCCTATTCATGAAAGCATTTACTAACAAAATTGTAGTGATTGACATAACAGATTCAAATTTTTTTCACATACTAAGGTAACAAGTGGCAATGTAACTAAAAAGCCAGATTCTTTGAAATCCAGATAATCAAGTTCATTCAAAAAAATCAAATTTCTTAGTAAGCTTAACTGATTTCTTTAATAGGGTGTATTTGAAGCATCAGTATATTTTCATTTTATTATTCAATTAAAACTTCATCATAAAATTCCTTCCATCGGAGGTTACAAAATCTCTATATCCTAAAAAATACAAATAGCCTTAAAAGTACCTGGACTATCTAGTACTAGAAAATATACTGCAATTGTTTAATTTGACCTTGGTCTAAATCTAGGAAAACTTTTTCATAGCTCTCAAGGTCCTATCATTTTACTTACTGAAATTTAGTAATTGGATTTTATTCAGTTACTACTAATTGGATTTTATTCAGTTACTCCTACTTAAGGACATTCATATTTTAACAATGATGTAATTATTGCAGTTACCATTGCAGAGGTATTATTGGAAAAAAATTATTTTAACAAGTATGGCCTTTTCTGAAACATTTTCTATGTCTACCATTGCTAATCTCCAGACCCAGTTAAGAGAATTCTCAATCATGCCTCCCCCATCTTTCAGCACTTGTCTTTCATTCATGGCTGCCTTAGGTGCTTAGGCCTTGGGGGCAAATATAGGTTGAACAGAAATAATGAAGTCTGGCCTGTTGAACTTGAATTTAAAAGTTTTAGGGGAGGATATTTGACAGTTCCTACACTCTTTGTAATTATTTCCAATTATTAGATGTATTTCACTTAAAGCTGTGACCTGGACAATTGGAAAAGTTTTTTGCATCTTCCAGACACAGCTTTTGGAAGCATTCTGCTACCTTTGAGAAATTCTATGGGCAGCTTCTATCTATACTCAGGTTTGTTTAGAGTACTTACAAAACTAAGGCTTTGAACTCAGCCAAGAGGGTTTTTTCTTCTGGGACTCCAATAGTTATATATATATAAATATTAAATATTTATATAAATATTATATATAAACATAAAAATAAATATATAAATTAAATACAGATATCTCCTGTTGGTTTTGTTACCCTAGAGAATTGTGACTAATATAAAGAGTTAACTTATGACTCAGAAATCTTATTCTTTGGGATAAGTCTAGGTGATTTGAAAGCTGGAATGTGAACAGACATTTGCACACTGATGTTCATAGTTAAATTATTCACAATTTCCAAAAGATGGAAACAATCCAACTGTCCATCAACAGATGAATGAATAAACAAAATGTGGTATATACATACAATGATTTATTATTCATCAATGAGAAGGAATGAAGTCCTGAAGCATGTGACAACATAGATGAACCTTGAGGAACTACGTTAACTGAAATAAGACAGACATAACAAATAAGTTATTTCATGAACTAGAAAAAAATGTATGACACTATTACAAGGAGTAATTTATAGAGGGATATATGGAAAATGTACCTATTGCAAACTATGGATTAGAATTAGTAATATTTTAATATTCTTTCATCAACAGTAACAAATGTATGCCACTAACACTATAGGCCAACAATATGCAGGAATAAAGGTTATGGGAAGATTGAAGATTCATGTTTTTATTCTTATTTCTTTACTGGAGTAACAAAGATGTTGTAAAATTTATCATGGAAATGTTTACACAATTCTGTGATGATGCTGTGAGCCATTGAGTGTATACTTTGGTTTGTATGGTGTATGAATATATTTCAATAAAATTACAAAAATAAAACAGAAAACAAAAAAAGTGGCTGAAAAAATGGGATGGGCTGTGTACAACTCCTCCCCAACCAGAAACTTCTGACCTTGTGCTACTACTATTCAGTCTCTAAGCTTTTATTTCTTGAGCCACCTCATCCTCCCTCCCCCAGTGGACTTACTCATTGTTAACGTAAGAGCTTAGCACCTGGGACTTAAGGCCACAGCCAATATAATCAGGAAATCTTCTCCAAAAAATGTAATTATAAACTGGATAAAATTCAAGAAGGCAACTGTTTCAGCACTCTGAAGAGAGATCAAAGGCATGGAAGAGTCTTATTAGATTTATGCTTCTAAGAAGAGTGCGTGTCTACAGCAACTGATCTGAGTTGCTCACATTCCCCTCCCCACTCCAGCATGGCCAACAGAACTGTAGATTCTACAAGAGCAGGGAAGGCCATTATGGATAGGAGCACTTTTCTGACACTCAAAGAGGACTAATTAAATTTTGAGCAGTATTTATATTCATTCTTAGCAGTGGAGGCGACATTTCAAAGCCTGGATATTAGGGAGAGCCAAGGCCTCTACTAGCCTGAGGATTTTTTGTTGGGTAAGCACATGGCCAGCTGAGGCATCATGAGTGAAAATTGGAGGCTAGGTAGGGTTCAAGTAAGCCAGAAGTTCCTGGCTGGTGCTGAGTCTGAATACATACACATAGGAGACCTAAAAGGTCCCAGAAGAAGGAAAAGTAAGGGCAAACTTTAAAATGGCCTGAACTTTCAATAATCCCTTACCCACATAAACTTTATGAGCAGACTACTGAATCCTTACTGGATCAGGGTTGATAAGCATAACTTCTGCCCAAATATTAACTAAATATTAACCTACAGAGGCACAGGCACAACCCACAGGAAGTCAGCAAATATTATGTAATATAAACTATATAAATTCTATTTCATACATGAATGTTCATTTTTGTATATGTGTATGCATGTGTTTATATACACACATTCATGTGTATACTGGGTAGAGACATCTGAAATTGTACAAGAGAAAGAGTATTCATAGATTTTGCCCAAGCAACTTTGCAAATAGATCAATGTATGAACAAGAAACAATAACAGCAACAACAGCATGAGCAATTATAACCTTCAGAAGTAAAAATCAGAATTGAGATGCTGAAATATACTATCTAAAAAGTTAAATTTTAAGAACCAGGAAAGTGGTGCATTTAAGGAGAAAATGAAGTGAATCAGAATACTCCATAAATATCCCCAGAAGTTGCATAAACAAAGATTTCATAGCAGCTATTATAAATATGTTCAATGAATAACAGGAAATCATGTTTAATGAAGAAAAGGAAAGTATGACAGCAATGATGGACCAAATAGGAATTCTCAAGAGGGAGATAGATATTAATTTAAAAGAACCAAATAGAAATTCTGATGTTGACAAACAATATTCAAAGAAAAATTCTGTAGAGGATGTCAAAGGCAGATATAATTATGGCACAATACTGAATCATAAAATAATAGATATTTCAGTATTTATTGTCAACTTAGAAGATCAGAAGTAAAATGGATTAAAGAAAGCTTGATAGGGCCTCAGAACACCATGAGACAGCATCAAATGTATCAACATACATGTAGTGGTATTCCTATAATGAGGGGACATGAGGAAAATAAAATATTTGAAGAAATATAAAAAATTTCCCAAATGTGTTGATGAACAATCTGAGAAGCTCAGAACCTGCAAGTAGGATAAATCCAAAGAGACCCACACTTAGACATATCATAGTCAAACTGTGAAAGTCAAACCAAGGAGAAAATATCAAAAGCAATAAGAGAAAAATGACAAATAATGTACAGGGTAACTTCAATCAGATTAGTGGATAGAGGTCACAAAGCACTGGAATGATATTCCCAAAGCATTGAAAGAAAAAAATATCAACTATGAGTTCAGCAAAATGCAAAATGTAAATGAAATAAAGACAATACCAGATAAACAAATAATAAGATAATTTGTTTGGCCACAAATATGCTGTCTTGGCTTTCTGCTGTATCATCAAATACCACACATTGAATGGTTTAGTCAACAAAAATACATTGATCATGATTTTAAAGCTGAAGTCCAAAATCAAAATATTAGCAAGTCTGTGCTTTCTCCTGAGGTTAATACCATTCTTGTGATGCCATCCTTTCATGACAAGTTAATGTCCTATGACTGTGGCTTTCTTCTACTATCAGTGGAAAAATTTCTTCTCCTTATTAAGGACTAAATAATATGGATTAAAGTCCACCCTGAATTATTTGGGCACACCATCATAATATCTTTAAAGATTCTATTCACAAATAAATTCACACTTTAACTAATAATACTTTTATACCTTTTTATTTACAAATAGATTATCATCTATAGGAACATAGAGTATTAATGTCTGTTTTGGGGTTGCAGAATTCAATCTACCATATATGCTTTCAAAGAAATCATAAAGACAGTAGTTAAGACTGAAAAGCAATTACCCTAGATTGGAAACTAAATCCATTCATAGAGAATGAAGAGTAAATAGGAAAGAGAGGAATGTGATAAAATGGCAGCGTAAGAAACTCCAGAAATCAGTCCTTCAACCAAAACAACTATAGAACTGCAGCAACTATCTAATCAACACCTTGGAAACTCCAGAGTCTAGGGGAACACTGTGCCACATCAGGGGAGGAGTGAGAGGAAGAGGCTAATAAATTGCAACAAAGACCAGAGGATTGCATTAACCAAGCAATTGCTAAACTAAGAACATCCAGCTTCAAAAGCCATAGAAATTCCTGGTGAATTTAATGACCCCTTCCCTCCAGCTTCAATTCCATTGTGGGTCACTGGCCCTGTTTCAGAGGGAGCAGTTTTCCCTGTATGCATTCTTGACTAAATATGCCCAATCTCTTGGTTGGAAGATCCTGAGACTGAGCCAGATAATGTATCTCCAGCTTGCTGTCCCAGAGTTTATGCTGAGGGTAGAAGAGCACTTTGCTGATAGCTGGGACAGTGTGAGGAAAATTAAATTGAAGCAATCTTGGGCAAAGGACTTCCTACATTGTCACTCAAGAGAGTACCCAGGAGAGATAGAGGTCTATTTCAAAGGGAATAGAGGAGTCATCTATTCAAACCCATATAAACTATAAATGGGGAATTCCTAAGGCCTGTACTAAGCACAGACCCATGAAAAGAAGAAGGCTTTGTGGTTCCTCCTTCAGGCCATCTAGATAAAACATTGCATATCCCTTTATTCTCAGGTGATTCTTCCTGATATAGGGTCTAAACTCTGAAGGAGACCCTCAACCAAAGCAGAGCTGATTTGCAAAGCTAGTGAAAGGTGCTTTTTACTTTGGTTTGTTTTGGAAAGGTCCTGGAATTCAAGAAAATCTCTGCCATATAATGATCTGGATACAAACATAAGGAACAGAAAACTAGGGACCAAATCCCCAAATTAACAGAATTTAAAAATGTTTAAATGTAGTGTGCAATAGAAAAATAACAAGACAAACAAACAAATAGGAAATGATGGTCCATCCAAAGGAACAAAATAAAAATCCATAAAGTTTCAATGAAGAAGATCAGACTTTGGATTTATCAGAGATAGGGTTAAAAATTATCCTAAATATGCACAAGGAATGAAAAGAAATTTCCTCAGATATAAGGAAAACAATAAATGACAATATGGGAATTTCCTTGCTATTCTCATTAGGAACAAAACAGAAGTACTGAAGACCTTAATAATTGAAATGAAAAATTCCCTAAAAAATTCCCTTCAACAGCAGTATGAAGGTGGCAGAGAAAGAATAAGTGATCTGAAAGACAGGAAAACTTTAATTATTTATTATGGGGCACAGTGTGCTGGTTTAAAAATCTTTTGTAGCCCAGAAAAGCTATGTCCTTTAATTCTGTTTCAATACTGTAGGGTAGAAACCCTTTTGATTAGATTATCTCCATGGAGAGCAATGCGAGATTTGACTTTTTGATGAGATTATCTCCACAAGGATGTGGCTTGGTACATTCAGAATGGGGCTTGATTAGTTTATTGGGGTCCTTTAAAAGAGAAAACATTCTGAGGAAACTGGAGAGCTGATGCAGATGCTTAAAGAGCAGAAGTGACAGAGCACACAAAGCCAGAGACCTTTGGAGATGAAGAAAGAAATGCACCTGGGGAAGGTGTTCAAAGTTAGTAGCCAAAGACTCCAGCAGATGCCAGTCACATGTTTTCCTGGATCACAGAGGTGTTCCAGATATATCAGCCTTTCTTGAATTAAGGTATCCTATACTGGATGTCTTAGTTTAGACATTTTTATAGGCTTAGAATTGTAAAATAGAAATTTATTGAATTTCCTTTGTAAAAGCCATTCTATTCTGGTATATTGCATTCTGGTGGCTTTACAAACTAATACATAGAAAGAAAAACTCTTATGTTTGCATAAGAGATACTGTGACACCATTAAGTGTACCAATATTATGAGAGTCTCAGAAAGAGAAGAAATAGAGAAAGGGGCAGAAGAAATATTCAAAGAAAATTTGAAAGTAAAAGTACCAAATTTGACAAAATTCATGACCATGTACTTTAAAAAAGCTATTGAATTCTAAACAGGGTAAACTCAATGAGAACCATGCCCACACATGAATTAATCAAATTGTTTAAGCAAAGATCTGAAAACAGTAAAGGAAAACCAACTAGTATGTACATGGGAATCCCAAAGATTAAGTGCTGCTTTCTCATCATGAACCATGGACACAAAAAATTGCCAACCAAGATTTTTATATCTAATGAGAGTTTATTTAAAAATTAGGGAGAGATTAAGACATTTCCAGATGAACTAAGGTAAAATGTTTATTAGCACTAGACCAGACTTACAAGCAATAATAAAGGGAGTTCTTCAGACTGCCAGGAAAGCACAAGAGACAGTGGATAAAAGGGGCATAAAGAAATAAAGAACTCCATATCAATAATTATAAATTTCAGTAATCTTGTTCTGCATGTTTTTATGTAACTTCATGTCTTACTTCTTACAGGCAGTAAATTGCAAAAACAGAAAATGTATTGAAAAATATAGTTTTGGAAATAAAAGGTACAAAAATTTAATTGGTAACTGTTGCAAAACTGTAACTAATGAGGGATACAAGAAAAGTATATGTGTATGCTAATGAAAAAACAGGAGGACATGAATATCCAAATTAGAAAAGAAAAGAAGGGCATTACAAACACCAGCACAGAAATAAAAAGAACTATAGAGACACAATGAAAAATACTATGCCAAGAAATTGGATGAAATGAACAAATTTCTAGAAATACAGCTACCTACACTGACTCAAGAAGAAATAGATTTCAGACCTCCAGAACAGCTAGTAAATAGCTGGGAACAGTACAGAACAATTGTGGAGCTACATCAGTGACCAGACACACAGTGTACATCAGTCTGGACCAGGTGGACTGGCTGAGACCCCACACAGAACCGTAAGTCGCCCAAGCCAAGGAGGCCAGCACCCTTCCCATAGGCACAGCAGCCTGGTTCTCTAAGGGAAAAGGAAACGGACTTTACTAGCAGCAAGGGTTTAGCTCAACCAAGTTCCAAATGCAGAATTAATTATCAAATTCTGATTACTGAAAATAGGCTCCCAGCAGATAAACCAGGAATAAGCACTAAAGACACTGGGAGTTTTTGCTCCAGCAGAGAGGTATGGTACTTGGAGTCATGTCACAAGAAAAAAACATTTTCTCAATCCATTCCTATGGATGTGGACCCATGGTAAACTGGACATATTGATGAGATTATTTCAGTTTTGATGTGGCCCAACTGAATTAGGTTAGTCTTTAATATAGATTTCTGGAGTCCTTCACAAGCAGAGAGAAAGACAGATGAAGAGAGAAAACACAGGAAGCAGGAAGATCTGGGAAGTCAAGGGAATTTGGAAGAGAAAGAAGACACTGACACTGACAGAAATGTCAAAGAGACACAGAGATTTTTAGCCAGCCAGGTAGAGTCTGATCTTGGCAGGAAGCAAGTCCCTAACCTCTGAAATTGTGAGCCAATAAATTTCTGCTGTTCAGCCAACCCACTGAAAGGTATTGGCTTCATCACCTAAAAACCTGAAACAGCAGGGTTAATCTCAGATGGTGGTAAAGTGGCTGATTCCTCAAGGGAGGCCATTACAGATTTATCTGGTAAAGAAGACTCAGCAGAATCTAGGGTCTCAATGTCTTCACCATCATCATGGTCAGCATATATGTTCCTATTCAAGTGGTCAGGAGCCCAACCAATGTTCTTACTTTACCAGCAGACACACTGCATGATTGAGATTTCAATGTACATTATAATTCAGTTACTTGCATGATGAGAGTTGCATTTAGTTTTCTGAAGTCTCACCTCTCCAACTACAAGAAATGAGTTTCTTTCAGGACACATGGAGAAGTTTTCATGTCATTCATTTGATGCTTGAGATAGAAATTTGAATCTCTGAACTCATTCTTTTCTTTAACAATTTATTTGGATCCAGTTTATTTCGGAACAACAAGCCAACCTGATTATATTTTCTTACTTCAAAAAATATGATAAGGTATCAAATATTCTGGCACCCAGAACCTTGCCTCTTGTAAAAATTTGAGTAGGAGTATTCAAAGATATATTTTGTATATCTCCATTGCACTCTCTGTATCAAAATCTATTTATAAACATATAATGGGAAGTGACTCATACAACCATGGGAATTGCCAAGTTCAAATTCTATATAACAGGCCACAAGTTGGAAACTCCCTTGAAGGGGATCTTGAATACTACAGGAGAACCTGGCTGACCAAGGTAGAGAAAGAAATTCTTTCTGACTTCTGAATTCCCCAGTTCTGGCTTTTAAGGCTTCCTAGAGGGCTATCTTCTTTGTTGATTGCAGATGCAATCAGCTCTACATGCAATCAAATAATTATAGATGCATTTCTGTCTATGAAATATGCTTAATAGTAATCAGGCCAGTGCATGCTTAACCAAACAACTGAACACCACCACATAGCCAAGGTGACACATGAACTTAACTATTATACATGATAATTCTATGTCCCAAATACTAAGGAATTAAAAAGCTGTTTTACACATTGGCTTCACTATTTTATGTTCTACCAGCTATGTACAAGTCCCAATTTCTCCAAAATCCTCACCAACACTTGTCATTTTCTGTTTTTTTTTGTTTTATTCAATAGCCATCCTAGTGCTAGGTGCAGGACATTTTTTTTAATTTGCATTTCATTAATAGTTTATTGTGATTTTGACTTCCATTTCATTAATAGTTAATGATGCTGCAAATCTTTTCAAGTACATATTGGCCACTTGTGTAACTTAAAAAATGGAAGTTCTTTGACAATATTCTAATTTGTTTGTATTTTGTTATTTAGTTAAGATGTTCTTAATGGATTTTTATATTCAATCCTTATCAGATATTTGTTTCCAACTAGTATATCCATTCTGTGAATTGTTCTTTCACTTTCTTGATAATATCCTTTGGTTTATGTGAGTTTTAAATTTTGATGAAGTGCATTTTATCTATTTTTACTTTTGTTGTTCATACTATTTGATCATATCAAAGAAAACACTGCCAAATATCTGGTCATGAATCTTATCCTTATGTTTTCTTCATCACTATTTTTGTCCCAGATAAATGAAAGTTCTTATCCTGCTCTAAAAATACACCATGGAAAACACACAGAATGTGCCCAATGTATACTGTATAACTGTAGATATCCCATAAGGTTATAATATTAACCTAATATAAATGTTAATAAGTTATCTATTTCAAAGTTAAAAGAGAAAATGTAAACCATCTTGCAAAGTGAAAAACTCTATTCAACCTATAAAAATGTCAAAAAAGGGACATAATTTGAGCTTTGAAATATGAGCTGCCCAATTAATGCCCTTCACTTTTCAGAGTGTTTTGGTAAAATCTCAACTAGAAAATAGAGACTCTAAAACCAAGCAATCTGAATGGGACACATATTTTAATGAGTACTTGAAAGTCTCCAACACATAATTAATTCTAAAATTGCCTGTCTTCAGGAAGCAAATACTAAATTAACAATGACATATCTAAGTTCAATGATCAAGCTTGAAAAAGTATCTGGAACTCCTGACTGTGACTGTTCTACTCGTCCTTTGAACCCCTCCTGTCCATCTCCTGTGCATCTTAGCTTAGCCAAACTTTCCTTCTACAGTAATAAGATTTCCCAAATCCTACTGGAGATCCTTAAATAACTTTTCAAAATGAAGAATTACTGTCAAAACAGAAGCATGTGGGCTAGTGAATCAACTATATAAGGTCATTCCTGAAGGCTTCCCAAAATTACTGATTGGAAAAAATTCAACAATTTACCCACAAATCTGGTGAGCCAATATATGAATATTATAACAGGTTCATGAATACTATAACAATTCCTAGGTCTTGACCATATTAACTGTGAAAACTCTATTTTTGTTAATGGCCTTTCAGAAGAACTAAGCACCACACTTTAAAATGCAAACAACTGAAATGAACCACAATGGAACCTAATAATTTAATGAATCCTTCAGATCAATTAGAGCTGAAATTTAAGAAAGTTGGGGAAAAAATCATCCCAAGCTAAAACAGCACAAGTACTATTAGCACAAACCATAAGTTTACATTTTTATCAGCTAAATAAGTAGGCAATGAACCCTTTTAGGCGCCATGTTTTAAGGCACCAGTAATTGTAATTACTATAAATATCCTAGACATTGGAAAGTATCTGCCTAAAACTACCAAAAACAGTCCTCTAAAAAAATAAGGTGACTTTATTTGTCCTATAAAAAAGTAAGGTGACTTTGCTAGTTTGAAGCTAATATGTACTCCAGAAAAGCCATGTCCTTTAACCCTCATTCAACATTGCTGGTGGAATCTTTTTTGATTGTTTCCATGGAGACATGACCCACCCAATTGTGGTAGGTAATTTTTGATTAGATGGTTTCCATGGAGATTGATCTCCACCCATTCATACTGGGGTGGCTCACTAAAGCCTTTTAAGATGGAACTATTTTGGTAAAAGCTTTAAAGCAACTACAATTTACAGAGTCTACCAGACAGTGACCTTTGGAGATAAAGAAGGAAAATGCCCCAGGATGTTTCATGAAACAAGAAGGTGGGAGAGAAAGCTAGTGGATGTCACCCTGTGCCCTTGAAGCTGAGAGAGAAACCCCAAACTTCATCAGCCTTTCTTGAGTGAAGGTAACCTCTTGCTGGTGCCTTAATTTGGACAGTTTCATGGCCTTAGAACTGTAAACTTGCAACTTATTAAATTCCCCTTTAAAAAAGCTGTTCCAGTTCTGGTAAACTGCACTCCAGCAGTTTACAAACTAGAACAGTAACTTTCAGTGCAATTGCTAGGGCTGCTCTGGATATATGACAGAGGCTTTCCATTTAGCCACATCATTGTGTGAAATAGATTAGATAATTAGAAATGAGGATGGGTTCTAATAGATACTGGGACCACCTATTTCTCAAATCCCACCACCCTTATTAGCCCTCCTCCCTGGAGTACAGAAGTATTCAAATGGTGGATATTTCACAAGGCATGAATCAATTTTTGCTACTCCTGTCTACCCCAATTCACCTTCTGTGAAGAGATTTCATCATATTTTTCCAAGCACACATATCTTTCTCTCAAAAGATGGAAATTAATTTGAAGCTTTTAGAAGAAAATTCAACAAATCAGGACAAGGAACTAAGTCCTATACTATTCCTGCCCTTTCAGTCAAAAATTAAAATTTAATTGTCACCCTCTTTTTGATATTATTCCAATCCATTTATGGTCCACATCTTCAACTGATGGGCCCCACTTTTTATGCCCCACCTATCTCTGCTCCCAGGGTCTCACCCAAGAACTTAACAAAATACAAAGCATTCTAACTTTCACTCCTCCCAAGGCCAAGAATCATTTAAGAGGATTTTTGGACTTGCAGGTATGTTATGAAAATTGGATTTTTCTTTGATGGCTCAATCTCTATGTGATTTTTTTAAAGCCAAATTAATTGAGCCCCATAAATAGGATGAAACTATACAAGATTCCTTCAAGTTAATAAAGCATAATTGACCAATAGTCCTGCTTTGGGATTATCTAATTTCAAATTACCCTTTTTTTCCTTGTCTATGAACAGGAAGGGAGTGGGTTAGGTTTCCTTACAGAAATGTATAGAGACCATCACAGAGATTTTGCATACTATAGCCAGCAATTTGGTGTTAGAGCCAAGGGACTGCCCTCTTGTGTGAGGTCCCTTGCTGTGGTGGCAAAACTTTAGTATCAATGGTAGTTAGATACAGTTGTCAACTTGGCCAGGTGAAGGCACCTAGTTCTGTTGCTGTGGACATGAGCCAATGGTATGTGAACCTCATCTGTTGCTGATTACATCTGCAGTCAGCTAGGAGGTGTGCCTGCTGCACTGACTTAATTGGCTGGTGCTTAAATGAGAGCACAACGTAGCAAGCAAGCAGCTCAGCATACCTCATCTCAGCACTCACAGCTCAGCCCAAGCCTTTGGAGCTCAGCATACCTCATCTCAGCACTTGCAGCTCAGCCCAGGCCTTTGGAGATGCAGGAAGGAATCACCTTGGGGAAAGTTGTTGGAACTCAGAGGCCTGGAGAGAAGGCCAGCAGAGATTACCCTGAGCCTTCCCACGTAAGAAAGAACGTCGGGTGAAAGTTAGCTGTCTTTCCACTGAAGAACTAACAAAATATATCCCCTTCTATTAAAAGCCAATCCATCTCTGTTGTGTTGCATTCTGGCAGCTAGCAAACTAGAACAACTATTTATGTCCCTCATTTTTTAGAAGGCTTTTCCACCAACAGGTTATCTTCCTATGAAATTCTCTTATTTTTCCCTCCCAGCATCTCCTTTGTTCATTGTCACAACGTCAATCTTGCTACTTTCTTTTTAGTATTTATGATGAAACACCTCATGACTGCATAGCTTTAATTGACCCCCTAAATAAATCTGCAAGAAATTCCAATTGCTAATGCATGTGCTTTTTGGTTTACAGATGATTCCAACCTTAAAGAAAACTCAGGAATTTATCATTTTGGATATGCTTATACCTCTAACCATGAACTAGTAGGATCAGAATCCTTACCTAATGTCATGTCATCCCATTAAGCTGAACTTTTTTGCCATCACAAGAAGCTGTATACTTGCAGAAGGAAAAACAATTAATACATACACTGAAAGTCAGAATGCCTTCAGCTTTGTCTGAATAGATCCCACCAAATTTACTTGGCGCTTAAGACCAAAAAAAAAGAAAGAAAGAAAATAAAGTAATCCCACTTTCACTCCATATAACACTTTATTAGGGAACTTACAGAGTGGGAAGCTGGTCCTAGGTGGCTGCAGGATATTCAGAGTAGCTTTGCACACCATCCAGCACATTACATCGGTTATATAGCACAAGAGGAAAGAAGCACAGAGCCAAATCAGGGTTTTCAATATGATAAATATGTCTCTTTGGAGACATAATATATGTCAGGAGAAGTTTTAACATAGCTAGCTATCATCCTAAGGAACATGCATGTGTTTGTTTTTTTTTTATGAACTCGCTGAAGGCTTTTTTCTTATCTAGGAATTCATATCTTTTTTGGCTCATTGCTTCACATTCCGCCCCTTAAAAAACCCACCCTTACATTCTACCTGCCCTTTTTCCATGAATATCACTGAGAGATGATTGAGGGGCACATCTAGAGGCAAAAACTATATAAGGTGCATATATTAATGCCTATGCCTGTTAATCTCAAGAAGACATTTAGTAAAGCAGATCACCAAACTCCACTCTGTTAGGTTAAAAGGCAATTCTGCCCAAGGTATTATATTTCTGGGAGAAGTTGGTAACTGTCCACACACTCAGCATTCAGTCTGACTATGACTTGTAGCCACTTCAGTCTCCCCTTTCAGGAATTTGCCTTCCTCTGTCATAAAGATTAGAAGCATTACACTAGGGACAAAAATACAAGGTGTTTAGTAAGAACTAACATGGGGAGATCATGACAATTCAATACTATGCAAGTTACAGGCCCATCTCCTGACAAGATATTTCCTACCATTGGTTTCTTCCTGGGGCAATGTACTAAATTTTCCCCCTGTGATGGTTTGATGCTGTATGGGCCCCTGGAAAGTATGTTCTTAATCCATTTCTATGGGTTAGAATATAAACCCATTTTAGGCAGGATCTTTTGGTAAGTCGCATCTCAAGCCAAGATGTGACCCACCTCATTCAGCGTGTGCCATAATCATCTTCCTAGAGTTCTTTATAAGAAAATGAAATTCAGACAAAGATTAAGAAATCCATCGATGCAAGAAGCTTAAAGCAACATTGAAGAGAAGGGACAGATCAGCAGATTCTGCTTTGTGCCTTGCCATGTGATAGAGGAGACCAGGATCACAAGCAACTAGGCTTTGGGGAAAAAATATTGCCTTGATGATGTTTGTTTTGGGCATTTTTCTCAGACTCAACACTGTAAGCTTGTGAAATAGCAAATTCCCATTGTTAAAGCCAACACATTTCATGATATCTGCTTCAACAGATTTAGCAAACTAGGACAACCCCCCAAGTGCTCTGTGACTTCAGATAGGACATTATATAATGGAACTTGTGTATTAAACCATAATAGGAATGCAACATCTACCCCAGATACTATGGAGGAGGTTTTCTGTAAACTAGAGCCATGGGGACATACTATGGCTATGGTAGAAGTCAGAGTTATTGCTAATTCCTTTCTTTGTCCCCAAGGAATAAAAATACTTATCCATGCTGCAATGTAAGCACCACAAAATTTGGTGGGTGCCTCTGGGTATGGTCTGTGACAATCGCAGTGCATGTCCCTGTTCTTTTACAATTGGAGGAATATTTTGGTCAGGTGTCACTTCTGTTCTTATTCCTGATGGAGTGGACATCAGGGTCCTGAAACTTTCACATACTGAAGTTTGTCCAGTTAACAGTCGTAATTAGCCTAATTGCTTCCTATAAATGAGGTGCTTACAATGCAATGAGTGGTTTGTAGATAACTGTTGTAGCTGTGGTTTTAAAATGCCATTCTTCCTTTGTATCGGGCAAGCAGCCTGAGGGTTTGTAGGGCAGATGAAAGTGCCAGATAATCTCTTTTCCTTGCCCCCAGCCATGGACTTGGTGACCTGTAAAATGGGTGCTTTAGTTGCTGACAACCTGTTGTGGGCATGCTTACATACAGGAAAGTTTTTTGAGTCCTCATATTGTTGAAGCTTGATTTGCTCATCAGTATCCAAAAGCCTGCAAAATGCCTGATGCAGTATCTACAAAGGTTTTTTCATCTGACAGAGGAAATCTACTATATAATCTACTTGCAAGTGTAGGCTGATCTGCATTCACCATATTTACCCCATATGATGGGCATCACCATTGAGTGCATGTTGGACAGGACTCACAGGTCATAAGCACATCACTACATTTTATTTCAAAGAGAGATATAACCCTTTACATATTTTCCATTAAGTCTTAGGACCATTGTGTCTCAATTTATGGTATAGCCAATCCGCTTGGTCATGGTTTTCATCAACCTGTCTAATTTTAGCTAAGGTTTCCGCTTCCAGATTTCTCAGAGGCATGAATGGAGTATGGACTGAAATGTGCCAAATCATTATGTCGGCATCAAAGTTTTGTACCCAAACTCAGATATCTTCCCACAAGGCTTTACTCCATATTTCTTTTACAAGCTATGGTCCATTTCTCCTGTGCCACTTTGACATCCAGAGAATCAGACCACAATACATGGCCCAGCGGATGGAGCATTTAGAGATTGGCATAGGCTCATGGACTATAATCATCCAGATGGTTCATAGCTCAGTGCATTACAACTCATGTTATCCTTCACCCTGCCATATGGTGTCCACAGTTATTTGAATGGCTATCATGCATCATCAGGAGTATTGTCCTCTACAGGGCCCATCAATACCAGGCGTTTTCCTATACCCTCTATTATTGATGAAAATTTCTCTATTACAGGCATGGATGGTATAAGGAAGTTCAGATTCTCTATATATGAAACTGACCCCAGCAATTTATTTAACCTCTCAGATAGTGGGCTAGTATGGCGAGAATGCCATTGTTGTAAATGAGCATGCTATTTTTATAGCAAGCTAGTTTGTACACAAGCACTTTTTTGCTGAACACAAGTGTCATTGACCCATCCATTTATTGGCAGTGATATTTGCACAGTTATTGGCAAAGACACTGTTATAGTATAGTTTGCTGTTTTTCAATAGGACTATATCATTGTTTTGTTCCATTCCATAGCTAGGACCAGAACCTGAGTGGTACTTGCTTCCCACTTTGTTTTTGGCACAGGTACTATCTGAACCCTTCTGGGTAGATGGCAATATCCAATTTTCAAGTATGCATTGCTATTAAATTCCCTAGAGATTAGATTTGTTTTACAGCTGTCCTTTATTATTACAAGGCTTGCTTAGCCTCAGAAATCCAATGCCATTGACCCCCCTTTTTAATTAATCTATATAATGATCAAAGTGTTTGAGCTAGGTGGGATATAAAGAGTCTCCAGAAATTTAATAAGCCTATAAAGGCCTGCATTTCTTTTACGGTATAGGGAGTTGGTCATATTAGTGCATTATCTGTGACCCCATCTAGAATGACCTTTGTCTTACGCAACCAAACAACTCCTAAGAAATTTATAAAGCATCTGGGCCCCTGGATCTTGGCATCATTTGTGACCCATCCTTGGTTTGTTAAAAGCACTCTAATGGTTGGACCACAATTTCTAGAGTTTAGTACTATATATATTTATATGTATCTTTTATATATTCCCTTAAAACATGGCCAGTGCAAATAAGGAACTAAATATTTAGATTAATTTAATTGAAATTAAAATTGAAATGGCTAAAATATAATATAATGGCTAATGCCTTTAACAGCACATATCTAATGTCTGATATTTCAGCTTCTTTTTCTAATACTAAGAAAATCACACATTGAAAAGTATATTTCAAGAGAATTTATATAAAATTTTCAAAATATTTAAAAAGAAAATATGGCAAGAATTACACAAAGAAACTAAGAGATAAAGAAAGGAAATGGAAGACGAGGGTAAAAACAATAAAGTTTTGTCAAACAACATTATAAGAAAATCAGGCATCAGAACGAATAAAATCCATCATGAAAATTTGCCCCCAAATTACTAATATTTATAAAGTCACTCCCTCAACAACAGGTATAAAATGTAGAGAATACAGGACTCAGGCAGGAGAAGGCTAGACAACAGACATACATGAAATGGACGAGGTGCACCTAGCAAAAGAAACACCAAAACTATGGACGTGGTTTCCTGTGGGAGAAGAACATGGGAAGAAAGGTATAGAGGTGCGTTTTTCTTAATAAAGAATTATAGAACATTTTAGCCCTTTAGACTTTATGAATGTGTGATATAATCTAAAAGTAAACATTAGAAAACAAAAACAGGCTCTTTCTGGCCCCACTGCAATGCTTGAGCCACCATGACCTTGTTCCTTGGAGGAGTACTCAGACCACTGCTTGTCCTCCTTGGTTGGGAGAGTCAGCACAATCCAGGCTACCTGCCCTTTTCTAGGAAAAGTCTCCAAGATCTTGCTTGGAATGACTGTTCTTTGCTCTTTGTGCCTTCCCTTAGCTCTGCTGCCTGGGACCACAAGAATATCTGGACTCCCACCATTTGGCTCCTCCCTTAGACCTCAAACCCTGGATCTCCTACTTGTTGCCTCCTGTTTTGGATGTTTCTTGCCCCTCAGACTGGACCTGGACTCCAGAACCACCCTTTCCTGGATCTCACTGCCATTTGGGATTCATTTCTCACTGCTGTTCATTTACTCTGTATATCTGCTATGCCATTTGTCCTGGTTTGAAAGGAAGTATGCCCCCTAAGAAAAGCCATGTTTAAATATAAGTCCCATTTCATAAAGGTAGAATAATCTCTATTCAATACTGTGTTTGAAACTGTAATGAGATCATCTGCCTGGTTGATGTGATTTAGTCAAGAGTGGTTGTTAAACTGGATTAGGTGATGACATGTCTGCACCCATTTAAGTGGGTCTTGATTAGTTTCTGAAGTCCTATAAAAGAGGAAACATTTTGGAGAGAGAGACTCAGAGAGAGCAGAATGATGTAGCCATGAGATGCAGAGAGTCCACGAGCCAGCAACATTTGGAGATGAAGGAAAATGCCTCCCGGGGAGCTTCATGAAACAGGAAGCCAGGAGAGAAAGCTAGTAGATGATGCCGTGTTTGCCATGTGCCCTTCCAGCTGAGAGAGAAGCCCTGACTGTGTTCACCATGTGCCTTTCCAAATGAGAGAGAAACCCTGAACTTCATCGGCCTTCTTGAACCAAGGTATCTTTCCCTGGATGCCTTTGATTGGACATTTCTATAGACTTGATTGGGACATTTTCTCGGCCTTAGAACTGTAAATTAGCAACTCATTAAATTCTCCCTTTTAAAAGCCATTCCGTTTCTGGTATATTGCATTCCGGCAGCTAGCAAACTAGAACACCATTATTGATGATCCTTTTAACACAGGTGAAGGATTTGTGCCCAAGTCAGCATTCAACTGGTTTTCTATTACCATAGATACCTCAGACTGTAAATCATGAGCAGGGCTTCAGAAGACACAGATCAGAGTCATGTGTGAAGTGGGGGAGTCTCCCACCATGCACAGGGATTCCAGGCCAAACTTTTGCTTGGCTTCAGACTCAAGATCATCCCTGAGCCCTGGGCCTCTAAGAAGCCACAGCCAATCCCTGCCCCTACCCCTTAGGCAGTGCAGTCTTAGTTTGAAAGTTTCCTCTGTTCCAATTTGATTGTGATCATGTGCAAGTCATTTCTCTGACTTGACAAATTTCTCTGTATGGGACATCTCCTGACTGTACAGAAGAATGAGAATGGACAGGATGGAGGAAGATGGAGGCCTGAGCTGGAAGGAGGCAGGGCATGGGAATAGCGGCTTTGGGGCAGGCAGTAGGAAAGTGTATTTCTAGGGTGTCTTCAATGTGGGTGAGTACAAGTATGACCTCACAGATGCACCTGGATCCCAGTTGGGAATTGCTTGGCCAAGAAGAGCGTCAGTGTTCAGAGGAACAACTCCTGCTTCTTCTGCTGGTTCCTCCTTATTCAATGTTGACCAAAGTTCAGTATCCTGGTCTTAGGCACAGGCTCTGTTCCTGGGCTTCCAATACGTTCTGGTTTTGTCCATGCATCTCAGTCCATGGTTGGTGCTGTTGCACTCTTACTCCTCTGAGTATGCTGCTATTGCCTTTATGTCCAGGTCCACTTACAGGTGCCTGCATAACAGTGACATTCAGGTAACCTGGGTGCAGACATCTGCCTTGTAGATATGAACAGCTACAGGGATCAATGATGCATCATGTCAGTATCTCAATGCCATGACATATGTAAGGGACAAACACCCTTTCATGAAAGAAAATGTCACTGCAGTGTTCCCTTAACTTTGGAAGAAATTTTGCAAGATTCATTGAATACCAGGAAACAGATTCCAGATGAATAGAACTAGAAACAGTGAATGAAATAAGCAAAAGTCATCACCCTACAGAGGACAGATTAAACCCTGTAGAATGAAGTGGCTCCAATCTGCAAGTTGCCCTAGCTTCTGAAAGAAAGGCCTGGGCCTTTACCTGGGGATGGGCCTCCACTTGGTCTGAGGGACTCATCCAAAATGTCCTGTAAAATATCCCCTTCACAAGAGGCCCTGAAATAATTACACTTGTGATGGGAGATGCCCATTCTCTCTCAGAACAAGAGGTAGCCTTCTTATCCACACTGGTGTTTCTCCACAGCACCCAGCATGAGTTCAGCAACCAGATTGTCCACTCCCACCTCACCCGGTTCCTATCAAACTACGCTCCTCCTTCTTTTGCATGAGATAAGTGATGTTGAGAATTTTTGTAGCTTATTTGTCATCTGTACTTTTTTTTTTTGATATGGTTTAAAAATATTTTTCCCATTTTTTCAATGGTTGTTTTCTTCTTTTTGTGCTTTTTTTTTAGTTTTTGAAATATTTTGAATGTGTCCTTTTTCAGACATATGTATTCAAGTATTTTATCTCACTATGTGGCTTATCTTTTTATTTTATTAGCAGTACCTTTGCAGAGTTGAAACTTAATAAAGTACATCTTATCATTTTTTCATTGGAACATGCTTTTGATCTTAAGTAGATGTTTTGTGATTTCTTCTGGATTTTTTTTTTAATTTTACAATGTACATTTAAATATATGAACTACTTTGAGAGAATTTTTGAGTAAGCTGTAACTTATGCCTGTGTTTATTATTTTCTGTGCAGTCATCCAATTGCTCCATTGCTATTTTTTGGGGGGAAAAAAGATCAGTGTCTCAACTGAAATTGGCTTTCTGTGTTAAACAAAGACCAATTGACTAGTACTTGCATAGAATTATTTCTGGTCTCTTTTCTGTTTGTCTGTGTCAATATTATGATGATGTGTTTACAGTATTTCTATTACTATTTCAGGGGCTGGGAAATTTTATTTCTTTTTGTTTCTCTTGAGTATTGTGTAGTATATCTTAGGTTAAAAAAAGCTTTTCCATATCTATAAAATCGTTCTTTGGATTTTTTCTACAATTATGATCAGTCAAGTTGGCAAAAATTAACATCTTAGATATGTTCAGTTTTCTGATTATGAACAAAGAATATCTTACCATTTATTTAGATTTTCTTTTAACATTTTCGGTAGTATTTCATAGGTCTCTGTAAACATATTTTCACATTTTTATTAGATTTTCACCTAAAGGTTTTCATTATTTTGGTGCTATTGAAAATGATATGTTTGCTTTCTAATTTTCATTGTTGGCATATAAGAAAGCAATTGAATTTGGATACTGGCCTTTTACTTTGCTTCTTGGTTGCCTCTATCCATTTCAATCTAGGAGCGGGTTAGCGGACTCCATTTCTGTCTGAACTTTCATAACTGAAAAACCTGAAGATGGAATCTTAGTAAGCCTTATTTATGCTCGTGGGGCAGGGGTTGCGGGTAGCAACACTGTCGGGTCACTGAGCACCCACGGCCCCTAGGGGAGCTCGATCTCTCCTTCTGATCGTCTGGCATCTGCCCTGCGTGGGAAGCGCGTGGGTGCTCGCTCAGCAGGCGGTGGGCCGCTTCCCTCGAGGACCGGAGCCTGGTCCCGTAGGACCCATCTGGGCAACGCGGGACGCTTTCGTAGTGAGTAAGACCGTCTTTTTAGGGACCTTTGCCGCGGCTGCTCTGGAGACATTTTTCTTAGCCTGTGAACGTAGAATCTTGAACTTTCCGGATTATTCCCTTACGTTTAATTCTTTATTTTTTCATGTCTTATCTTAGCAAAATTTATTTTACAGAAGTGTCCATTCATTGAGAAGTGTGAGGATTCAAAATAAAAGTACTGTTTATGGATTCCAGATTTTTTGTGGGAGAAATCCTGGTACATATTCAAAGACACCGGAAACATCCGCAGTGATAAAAAGGATATTCAAATAATTGGGACCTTCCAATGGCATGAGTTGGGCCAAGCCAGTGCCGAGTACAGTGGAGATAGGAAAATGTTTGCAGCTATGTACTTTTATTCATATAAATGGTTACGTTTTCCCGCAGCATTAAAGTAGCGGAAATATATACATATATAGGCAAAGGTATTTATTATTATATTATTTTAAGTTTTGTAATTTATTTTGAAAGTCAGATTTTATTTTAATTTTACTTCCTGGATTTAGAGGAAGCTAATTTATCTATAGGTTTGTCTAATTTTCAAATGAAATATTGGCATTTTTAACATTTTCTCATATACAGGTGACGATCTTAAATAATTTTCAATTGATTTCAGCCTGTTAAAGTTTCTTTGAAAGGACCTCCAATGTGATTAATATTGTTAAAAATAAATAAAACCAGGGTACTTCCATATTAAAAAAAAATACTTCTAGGTAGAACTAAATCAGTTTTATAATATAAAACACAATAGTAATTTTTAAATACCTGGCATGCTGCTGACAGCCATTTAAGAGGGAATATCTAGAGGACTTAAATAGTTGGAATATTGGAGAGACAAGGCAGTTGTTTCCTTTTGTAAATCACTGAAACTAAATTTTCTTCTGCTAAAAATGCAGAACCTGAAGACACTGACTTTTATATTTACCTCCATTTCAAACAATTAGGATGTTTAATAATTTTTGTTATATGCACCTTTTCATTTAATTTGATATTCTTATTCATTGATTAAAGCAATCTGTATTTCTTCACTTTTATTTATTTTCAAATTCATTTAGTATAGTGTATATTTTGTTAAAATTTTACATTCCTCTAACATACTATCAGCGTTACTCTTTTCATTATGTGCAAACCAGGGGATGGGCCTTCTAACAGCATGCTGCTTTATATATTGTCAGGGTATCTCACTGAAGAGCTTTATTAACCTTTCCACTTAGTTCATAATATCATCCCACCATGAGTTGTATAAAAATTTTCCATATATTTACAAACAGATGCTTTTGATTTCAACAGGGGGTATTTCCTTACCCAATTCTCTTTCTTCCTTCTTTCCTCCCTTCCTTCCATCTATCATTAATAGTTAACTATTTCCAGAGGACTGTGTCTGATTACCTCTGAGCCTGGTGCCCATTGGGTGCTCCTATGTTTGTTTAAGGTAGTTCTTAGAACAGACATGAGAATATCCAATCTGTCTTAGAATTCAGTTAAAGTTGTATATATTAATTGTTCAATAATTTAAAAGGTACTTTTAATTCATAGATGCAGAGGTTTTTAACATTAAATTTAATGTTATGAGATAAGTAATTTGGCATAATTGCATTCTTTGGTGGAATAATGGCTTCTACCCCTCTGTACTCTTGACACAGTTGCTCTCATGTCATGTGTGGCAATGAATATTATTTAATATCATCGGTACCACTTTCTTAATAATTACCTAAGCTACACCATATCCACTTTTTTCTTTCCTGTAAACAGAGTCAGTAAATCTATACTCTATTGTTATGCCATTCCTTAAAATGGACATTTCTTATCATCTGATATATTTGTTCATTCAGGGTCATTTCTGTTAAGGAAAAGTATTTTACATCTTATATTCCTAAATGTATTTCAGGTCTAGGATTCTTTCTAAAACCATATTTCCCTTTTGAATTATATTAAAACCTACCTAGACATATTTTGCGTTTACTCTTCAGCTACATGATTAGCTAAATTGACATTATAATGGCATATAAATTCAACTATATTTAGGAAATATTCCAATTTCTAGGCTTTCAGAAAATCCTTGTGAAGACCCTATGAGGTAATTTTTTCCTGATACAAAACATAGCAACCTCTAAAATCAGCTACAAAAGTCTGCCATTTTTGCTTCACTAAATTTATTTCTTCCTGCAAACAGTGACATAGTAACTTATGATTATCAATATTTTAGACAGTTCTCTTTAGAAGATTCCAGTATAAAACATCTAATCTTTATGGACATATTTTCTATGATCCTCTGATCTTTGAATTTTTTTTTTTGGTTGCAGATATTTGAATTGGTTCCCTCATTATTTAAATATAAGCATGAGAGCAAAATAAAAACAAATATTCTTGGACTTAAGTGAGGAGACACAATGAATTAACTCATCATTAGATTAAAAAAATTTTTTTCTACAAACCAGTCTTTGAAAATGTTCGCTTTTGATATGAAATTATCGTGCAAAAATCTGAATCTTGAACTTCCTCTAAAATGACAAGATTTTTATAGAACAAACCCAGGATACAGCCATGGTAGTATAGCAACAGCAAATACAGAATAACATATAATAATTATACACATTATTAATTTAATATGCAGTATGTCAAAATAAGAGCTTAAATGAAATTACATATTAACCTGGATTATTTACTTCTCTGTGCTATAATGCTATTTTTTTAAAGCAGTAGGATTAATTGACAGGAAATTAATAGTGATTAATAGTAGAAATACTTGACATGCTTGAGGCAAAATACATAATAATGTTAAATATTTATTTTAGAATGGTTTTAGGTGTACTGAAAAACTGCAAAGATAGTGCAGAGATTTCCAAAATAACGTAGACCCAGTTTCCCATCTTATTACCAGCTCATATCAAGATGGTAGACTTTTTATAAATTAATGACCCAGTGTTGATGTGTTTTTTATTAATTATGGTCCATTCTTTGTTTTACCTTTTCATGTTTCAGGATCCTATTCAATATACCTGATTACATTTAGTCCTTTTGGTTGTTAGAGTTTTTCAGACTTTCATTGTTTTTGATGAATTTAACACTTTTATAGGCGGCAAGAATTTTGTGATGTCCCCAGTAGGAATTTACCTGATGTCTTTCTCATAATTAGATTGGTTTAATGTGGTTTGAGGGAGGAAGATCACATAGAGAAGGTGCCGTTCACATCACATCCCATCAAAGCGCCTCCTCTGAAGACGACTTTTTCCCTACTGATGTTAACTTTGATCACCTAAATGACACAGTCTTTGTCAGGTTTCACTATTGCAAAGTTGCTCTTGTCCCCTGTCCATACTGCATGGAATTTTCAGGAGGCTGTCTTTACTCACAGCGCATGCATGCTTCGATAGCAGGGAGTTATGCTCCCCATCCTTGATGAATATCTACATCAACTATTTAGAATTCTGCCTGAGAGATTGCAACTTTCTCCCCACTTATTTATTTACGCGTTTATTATACCAGTATAGACTCATGGATATTTATTTTGTTCTTTGGGTTATATACGAATTTATTTTTTGTTTCTAACAACCTCTGGATGTTAGAAGCACTCTCAGTTGCCTCTTATTTTTCTTTTACCACCTTCTCTGTGCTTATTTGTGTGTTTAGTTGTTGATTTAACAATTCTTTACTTTTGAGCACTACAAGATTCTCCAGTTTTATCTTGTATATTTTCTACCCTAATTCTAGAATCAATACTTTCTCCATGGATCACTGTTTCTTTTTGGAAGATTTTCATGGAAAACACAGATATGGATGCTTAATATCCTCTTTGCTGTGGGTATCTTTTCTTCTTCTTCTAGCAGCTGATAGTGCATGGAAATTAATATGGGTATACTTATCTGTGCATTTAAACCTATATACTGTCTCTCTCTTTATATATTATGTACTATAAATATTTCTATATGGAAACATCTTTTTAATGTTAAGATAAGCATGAGGTCAAACTGATGCTTCCAACTTGATTATATTGTCACATGGAACAATCTAGCCTTCTCCATTGCATTATTGTACAGTATTCTGACTGTGAGAAACGTCTCCTACCATCACACATGCATTTCATTATTTGTCCAATTCTACTATATATGTATAATGGTTTCATAATTGTTAATCAGCACCTGAGTGAGGAAGTATTGAAGTGTTTTGTTAACCATAATCCACTGCTTATTCACAGCTCCTTTTGCCTTTGACCTTACAGAATCCTCTTGGTTCCAAAGCTATTTAGGTGAGCACTTTTCCCCACCACTTGCTTTGAGATAGTTTCATACAATTGTAATATATTTAAGTTGTTTGTTATATTTAATTCCATCCCAATACCCACTAACCTCCTCATTAGTTTTTTGCAGAAGAGAAAATTTTTAATTTTAGCAAAGTCCATCTCAACAATTTTTTCTTCCCTGGCTTACATTTTCACCAAGCTCATCATGAAACCCAAGGTTTCTCCTTGTTTTCTTCTAGAATTTTTATAGTTTTGCATTTAAAGTTTACTACTATCAACTATTTTAAGTGAATTTTTGTGTAAGTTATAAGTTTGTGTCTTTGTACATTTTTTTCTGCATTATCATCCAGTTGTTCCATCACCATTTGTGGAAAAGACTATGCTTTCTCCTTTGGATTGCCTTTGCTTCTTTGATAAAGATCAGTTGATTAAATAGTCAATCAGCTGACTATTTGTGATCGCTTCCATTTATCTATGTGCTGGTTTTTACCCCCTTGCCATATCTATTAATTATTTTAGCTTTATTATTTTTTTGACTGTGCAAATCTATTGTGTGTTACAAAAATGGCACAAAAGTGAACTCAACAGTCAATGCACATGCACACATCATTCACATCATCAACAACAAAAAGTATTCTAATACTACAGAACTAAATAAGAATACTGGATTCATCAGCAGCTGTTAAGTGCTAGAGTCTCGTAAGTTATATCAGAATAGGCAAATATTGCACAAGCAAAATTCTGTTGTTAAAGCTGAAATGGGTTTAAGGCCATTCAAGTTCAAGCACAGAGTCCTATCTGTTTGTTTGAGATATGTAAACTGTCTCCTAACTTGAGGTCTTAAACTTCTGTTTTACAAAATTCAAAAGAAATAAATACAATAGAGGTTATATTAAATAAGAGAAATGTACAAAGCTGTAATCAAGATGGAGGAAAATTCAAAACATTAAAATTATGTGTAAAACTTATTTGTTGGACCCAGCACTACACTAAGAGTTAGGTAATATATACAATTATTTTCAAGTAAATTACTTTATGTTGTTCTAACATGTTCTTTTCATCAGTGCACTGTTAAACTAATCAAATCTCTACACATAGATATTCCCTTACAATTGCAGTACCCACTACCTACCTACAAAGCTGTCACTCTCAAATGACTCAGTGAATGAAAGGAAACAAAACACTGAAAAGTAACATATTAAGGAGAAGTATTGGGAGTTAGAAGATTAATTCAGTTCAGTGCTTTTAATCAGCCATCCAGTTTGCTAGCAACAAGGGATGGTTTCCATGGAGTGGGAATGTGGTCACCAGTGTCTTCTGTCGTATCCGGGGCTGCAGCAGGAAGTTGCATGTTCTTCATTTTCACTTTGGCCATGTTGTGATCCCCCAGAATCAAAATACTTTTGCCCTTTCTGTAATCGTTTCAAGAAATCTGAACCTCCAGGCCTTTGTACTAGATGAGAATACCTTGCTTTTAATTTTGCTTCTTCAGCTTTCTCTGTACTAGTCACTTTATCTTCCATTTCCTTCTGCTCCTCCGCGGAGGCTGCTGCAGGGATTTCCGCAGACGAAGCTCCCTCTGCAGATGAGACGCCGGGAAAAGAGGCGATTATTGGGTGGCCGAGGCTGCCTGTGAAAATGTAGCTTTATTTTAATGCTTGGAGTAGGGAAGTGTGATTTCTTCTTTAGCATAATGTAGGATAATCTAGGATTCGACAGTTTGTCAGTATGTACAAATATTTTGCTGGGATTTTGATTGGGGTTGCATAGACTTGATAGATGAGATTGGGAAGATTTGACATCTTGACAGTTTTGAGTCAACTGATCATGGAAAGGTAACATATGTTCATTTATATAGATTTCCTTTTACTTTTTTCCCACTATGCTTTCCCATTGTATGTCTGCACATATCTTCTTAGATAGTGAATATTACCCAAGGACTTGCACCCTATTCAGCATAGGTTTAATGTGTTTCCACTTTACTTGGGACAGATGATTATTGTTTCATGAGGAAAATATGTGTCTGTTATTGTTTTCTATTTAGAGATTAAGTATTGGTTAAAGCGATGTGTATAGCTGTCAAGATGAAAAGGGGTGGACTGTCATGGTCAGTTTCATGTGTCAACTTGGCCAGGTGGTGGTGCCCAGTTGTCTCATTGGGCAAGCACAGACCTGTCTGTTGCTGTGAGGACATTTCATGGACTTAGATCATGGCCATGTTGGCGTCATCCACAGCTAATTGCATTTGTAATCAGCTAAGGGAAGTGTTTTCTGCAATGAAGGCTGCTTAATCTAATCACCAGAAAACTTTTAAGGAGAACTCAGAAGAGACAATCATGCTTCCTGCTTCAGCCAGCCAGCCTTTCCTGAGAGTTTGTTGAGGACCTTCAATGAAGCTGCTAGCTCATGGCCTGCCCTACAGATCTTGGACTCTTACATCCCCCCAGTTGCCCAGCCAACCTCTCCTGAGAGTTTGCTGAGGACCTTCATCAGAGCTGCCAGGTTGTGGCTGCCCTACAGACCTTGGACTCTACATCCCCATGGTTATGTGAGACATTTTTATACATTTTATATTTACATATACCTCCTGCTGATTCTGTTTCTCTAGAGAACCCTAGATAATACAACTGGAAAGGGATTGCCTTTACAAAGGGGATTTATAAGATTAAAAGTTTACATTTGTAAAGCCATGAAAATGCCCAAATTAAGGCATGTACAAGAGGATACCTTTACTCAAAAAAGCCAGTGGTGTCCGGGGGTTCTCTCTCACATAGGAGGGCACACAGCAATGTTTGATGGTCCTAATCTCCTGGGTTGGTTTCTGAAATGGCTGTCTCAGCTCCTGCAGGTTGGTGTGACTACTACTGAGCATTTTCTCTCTCTAAACATCTGTGGGTCTCTTCTTAGGCCCTTCAGGACATACTCTGGATCTCATCTCTTAGCTTAGCATCTCCCAGGACATTTTCTGTCTCCAAGTGTCTGTGCTTTCTCCTTCTTAAAGGAATCCAGTAAGTCAGTTAGACCCACATTGAATGGATGGGGTCACATGTCCATGAAAACAACCTAATCAAGAGGTCCCCTCCAAAATGATGTGTACCCCCACCAGATTGTATCAAAAGAACATGGCTTTTCTGGTGCACATAATTTTTAGGCAGTATAGGATCCCTGAAATTCTGTTGGTATTTCTAGAAATGAGCAGCACTGGGCATGGGCTGATTTCTGTAGAGATGGCTTCTCTCCCAAAGCCAAGGAGCTTGAAGGGAGAGGAGATCTGAGCTGAGGGTCCATTCTCAGGAGGCTCCATCTCCACAGCAGCCCCAAGCTGAACTCAGGGCCAGGGCCAGTCAAGGATCCATGGGGGCTGAAGCTGTGGGCAGAGCTTAGGGGCTTCACCTGTACAGAGTGAGGATGGCAGCTGGGGAGGGGGCCAGGCCATGGGAGAGACACCCCAGAGCTCTGCAACCTGATACCCCCAAGCTGCACAGTGTTCCCCCAGGAAGGAAGAGGTTCTCTAGAAAGTTCCCAGGGTGGTCAGCCTGGGTTCAGTGGGGATGGAAATGGTGAGGGAGGGGATCTCATCTCAGTCCCCACTTCCAGCCCCCAGGGTGTCCTCAGAAGGAGGAGGAACCCTCTGTCCTTCCACCTGTGGTCCACAGCTTGTCCTAGAGAGTTGGTGCCTGGACCCTATTTCCTGAAGAACTGACTTCCCAGTGGGGATTTCCTGGCCACAGTGCTCCCTGCAGGAGGGAGGACTTTTGTGGCCATGAGAATAACCAGGAGGGAGGGATTTTCCATGAAGAGTAAACAAAGTGACCACAAATACCTGAGTTTCCCTTTAAATGCTGCCTGCTTTTTAAAGAGAGTGAGCCAGTTTTCTGAAAGTTAGACCCCCATACAGGCATTGCCAATAAAATGAATGGATGAATGAATGTATAAAACTATTTTCTCAAAATTCAAATAGGCTCTGGGTTTTCTTTGGCACCCTGATCGCCAAATTCTTGTGATAGACAACTTTTGACTGTGGTGGCACATGGGGTTGGACAGCTACTTGGTGGGTGGAGGTGGTGACTTTAGCCGTTCCTCCAGGCCCAGGGAGGATGGCAGCCTATACCCCAGCCTTACTAGGGTGGGGGTGGAAGAGGTCCTGCCATGTTGGAAGTGACCCAATGTCTGCTGAAGCACTGGGGTGCTGGTTTTAGGAGATGTGCTGACTTGGACTCTGAGGGCCTGCTGGCAGAGGCATCAAATGAGTATCAGATATGACCAAGATATCAACAACCAAAGGCCCTACTAATTCTGAATTCATAGTAGAACAAAAGAAAACAATAGGCAAATTTGCAACATGCTTGGAATTACAGTCCACACAACTCAAAAGATTTCACAAGGAGGATTTGAAGAAGCTAGAACCAGTCCTAAGGGATATATTCTATTAAAGAGTCCATATTTGATGTTCAGCCTGCCTCATTAAGAGGATATTTAACCTCTGTGAAGTAAGAGAATTTGGAATTTGAAGAAGGTGAAGAGGAGGGAGGTGATGGAGCTGGTACTACTGATTTCTTTCCTGCTAGAAGTCCTGGGATTTTATGCCAAGGTTATCATCAGATCCAGGAAACATTCCTCACTATAAAAATTGAGCAAATTGGTATGAGAGCTGCTGGGCATAGCATTGATCTCCATATTATGATTGGTTTAAAGGACCTGAATGGTATAGATTTAAACCATCAGTTACTTGCTATTCACTTAACACTTAAGACTGTGAATTGTCAGATTCCTAGACCTTAAGTTCCTCAAGGGGCAAGATCCATATTTTCTGCACGTCCTATACCCTTTGGAGTGTTCAGTACCTTTTGTTTGATGTTGCTGATGAGATATAAAAGATAATCCCTTCAAAAAAGAACTTCAATAAAAATGTGGCAGAACTGGGAAAAGAAAATCACTTGATAAACAGAAAAGGGAGCCAGCATTCCATACCAATTTAACTCCTGTGCAAGATACTGCTATGGCTTCAAGAAAAGAAAATACTTCAGTTCATTTTAATGTGGACATTGAGCTCCAGAAGAAGCATGTTGGAAGGTTCATAACCATAGGTGCAGCATCTCCTTTGAATGTAAACATGACAAAAAGATTTATCACAACCAGGTGTTTTGCTTTGACATTGATGGATGAAATTCAACCTGGGCACATTGAATTAGAACTACACAGTAAGTTCAATGCCATTAAAAGAAAAAAATGTACGTATTGACTAAGAAACCACTTTATCTTCATGTACATGAAAGTTTGCAGGAATAATTAGCCTGACTCAAATGTTGTAGAATTCCTGTGCATTTTATCACTCAGTGGAAACCATCATGGTTCTGTGAGCTTATTCACCCTGTGGCCAGCAGGGTGTGAGCAGTCCCCATGCTGGGAAGCCCGACAGTGTCCAGTTTACAGCTGTACACAGATGTTCAAGTCCAGCTTATCACCGACATATATGTCTCCTTGGATATAGGCTTTGTATAGACGCCAGAACATGCTTTGACTTTATGATTAATTGTGCAATTAATAGTCTATTTTCTAAGTTGCCATTATTCCTGTCCTCACTCCTGTGGGTAGGACATGCTTATTTTTAAAAGTAATAGAGTAACAACAATGTGCTTGAGCTTACACATCTGTTCAACTCCTGAAGCTCTTTTTAATTTTAAATTTTGAGTTAACTACAAACTTGAATTGATGTGGGTGGAATATCATTAGACAGCTTGGAAAAAATTATTTGGTCCAGTTATGCTGCCTTAGAAGGCCAGTTCAGAAATTTATAAGCTGCTCCTCAGGGATGGCATAAATTCATCCTGATCTGAGTATTTCTGCTTAGAAATCAAGTGCCTGGGGATGCCTCAGTTGTAGCAGGGATTTTTTTCCCTGGATGACCAGGTTGTTTTTTGAAAAGTGAGTATATTTCCAGTCATGTCGATTCACTGTTCTTCAACATCACCTTTTAGTCTTTCCAATAATGATTCTAGGGTTAATATCAGAATCATCTCAGAATAATTATAAATTTTTATGAGTATTCAGTTCCCATAACATAGCAGACAGAAGGTTTTAGAGTGTCTTCTAAGTCATGTACTCTAAAAATAATGGGCCAGATGCTAATAAGGAATATGCTGCAGAAATAACTGCTGTTTCCTTCAAGACTGATTGTGAAACCTTTAAACCTGCATGCCTCTTCTTGCAGTGATGAGTGTGCACATCTGGAGAGATATGTTATTTTCTTCTCTGATATTGGTAGATATGATTGCCATTCATTTCCTATTAAGATACTTTGTCATTCCACCGTATGAAAACATGCAGGTCATTAGCTTATTACACTTTGGCTGTTTACATTGCTTTTGAGAGCCTATTTGGCACACGTAAACTTTCATAGTGTACTTGAGGTGAGCATTTGATGCAAAGAACTTGAAGATGTATGTATTAGCTAGTGTCCTCTAGAGAAATAGAATCAGCAGGAGATATCCATAGATATAGAATTTATAAAAGTATCTCATGTAACCATGGGAATGTAGAGTCCAAGGTCTGTGGGGCAGGCTGCAAGCTGGTAACTCTGATGATGCTCCTCAATGAACTCTTAGGAGATGCTGGCTGGACAACTCTGGGAATGTAAGAGTCCAAAGTCCACAGGACAGGATGTGAAGCCAGAGAATCTGATGAAGGGTCTGGACAAACTTCAGAGGCTCATTGTCGAAGCAGGAAGAGAACCTGTCTCTTCTGAATCCTCCTCAAAAGCCTTCCAGTGATTAGATTAAGCATCACTCATTGCAGAAGACACTCCCTTAGCTGATTACTTAGCTGTGGATGCAGCCAACATAATCATGATTTAAGTCCATGAAATGTTCTCATAGCAACAGACAGGCCAGTGCTTGCCCAACCAGACAACCTGGTCAAGTTGACACATGAACCTGAGCATGACAATGTGTACTGTGTAAAGAACCCACATATTTCAATATTTGATATTTTAAATGAACAATGCCAGCATGAGGGGAATGCATTGTCAGTACTTGGCCTATTTTTTTAAGCCAGTATAACCCAAGACAGACAATTCAATCTTCTTGCTTTTTACCCACCCTTTCACTTTTGACTTTTGGATCCTTGGGTCTAAGATGTGTCTCTTGCAGATGGATTATGTAGCTATATATATTTAAAATATTTTTATTGAGATATCCTCATGCAGCATATAGTCTATCCAAAGTATACAATCAGTGGCTCACAACATTATCATACAGATGTGCATTCATCACCATGATGATTTCTAGAACATTTACATTACTCCAAAAAAAAAAAGAAATAAAAAGGAATAAAAACCAACATCCATCCCATATCCCTTGCCCCTCCATCTCATTGACCACTACTATTGCAATCTACCCAGTATTGTTTTACCCCTTTACCCCCTATTATTTATTTATTTTTGTTCTTTTTTTTAAATTCTTTAACCATACACTGGATAAAGGGGAGTGTCAGCCACAAGGTTTTCATAATCAGAAGGTGACACTGTAAAAGTTTTATAGTTATACAATCATCTTCAAGAGTCAAAGCTACTAGAATATAGTGCAATGGATTCAGGTAGATCCTTCTAGCTATTCAATACACTAAAAATTAAAAAGGCATATCTACATAATGTATAAGAATAATGTTTAGAATAACCTCTTGACTCTATTTGAGATCTCTCAGCCACTGAAACATTTTTGTCTCATTTCTCTCTTCCCTGTTTTGATCAACCCAATGATGCCAGATCCCAGCTTAACCCAAGAGTCCTGTCCCACATTGCCAGGAAGATTTAACCCTGGGAGTCATGTCCCATGTAGCAGGGAAAGCAGTGAATTCACCTGCTGAGTTGGCTTTAAGAGAGAGGCTACAAATGAGCAGCAAAAGAGGTTGGGGGGGTCAGTAATTCTTAGGCTTAATTATAAGCAGGCTTAATTATGCTTGCTTTATAAACTGAGTAACCACAGGAAGTTGTTTCAGCCTTTGCACTTCAAGATCTAGCCTTTACCTTCAGTTTTTTATGGTCAATTTTATTTGGTAGATAGAAGTTAATAAACATCATATGAGTCTGAAAGAATTTTCAACTAAATGCAAGCTTGACTCTTACCTTAACTGGATTAATTCCAAGTTCTAAAATGCATCCATCCACAAGCATTGAAGACTTTTCCTTAACCAGCTACTTTGCTGTTTACTTAACACTTAGACTGTGAGTCATCAGATTCCTAGGCTTTAAGCTCATCAAAGGCCAAGAACCACATTTTCTCATTGTCCTGTACCTTTTGTTTGAAGTTGCTGATGAGACCTATAATATAAAAATACTTAAAAAAAAACACGATAAAAATGTAGCAAAATGGGAAAAATAATCATGTGATGAACAGAAGAAGGAGCCAGAGTTCCATCCAATTTAACTCCTGTGCAAGACATTGCTATGGCTTCAAGAAAAGAAGATACTTTGGTTCATTTTAATGTGGACATTGAGCTCTAGAAGCATGTTGAAAGGTTCATAACCAAAAGTCCAGTGATCTCCTTTGAATTCAAACATGACAACCCCACGAAAAGATTTACCAGCACCAGGTGTTTGCTTTGATGTAGATGAATGAAATTCAACCTGGGCCCATTGAAATAGAACAACCCAAAAAAGCCACTGACTTTAAAAGGAAAAGCAATGTATTATTGACCATGAAACCACTTTATCTTCATCTACATCAAACTTTGTAGTAAGAATTATCCTGATTTGAATGTTGTGGAATTCCTGTGCATTTTACCACTCGGTGGAAACCATCATGGTCCTGTTAGCTTATTCACCCTGGGGACAGCAGAGGGTGAGCGGTGCCATACTGGGAAGCCAGAGAGTGCCAAGTGCACAGCTGGACACAGACGTCCAAGTCCAGCTCATCACCAACATATATGTCTCCTTGGATATGGGCTTTGTATAGATGTCAAAACATGCTTTTACTTTTCTATTAATTGTGCAATTAATGGTCTATTTTCCAAGTTGCCCCATCCCCACACTCTCTCCCACAGGTAGGACTTCCTCATTTTTAAACTTAATACAGCAACAAGAATGTGATACAGTTTACACATCTGTTCACGTCTGCTCCAGGATGCTTTATTTATTATTTTATTTTAGTTAACTTCAAACTTGGGTTGATGTGGGTAAATTAATTGGGCCTTTTGGGCTACCCTAGAAGCTCAGTCTGGAAATTTATAACCTGATCCTCAAGGGTGGCTTAAATTCATCCTGGTCCAAGTGTTTCTGCTTAGAAATCATGTGCTGGGGGACCCCTCAAGTGTAGCAGAGATGTTTTCCATATGACCATATGATTCTAGGGTTAATATTACAATCATCTCTGAATAATTATAAGATATAATCATAATAGTATAATAATGGTTATCGTCTCTAAATAATTGTAAAGATTTAAGGGTTTTCAGCTCCCTGCTAACAGATGGTTTTAGAATGTCGTCCTAATCAAATACGCTGCACAGCCATGGGTCAGATACTAATGAGCTACTGCAGGAACATAACTGCGGTTTTTCTGACAACTGATAATGCAGTCTTAAAACCTGCATGCATTTTCTTATAGTGATGCATGTGCACATCTGATATTTTATTTTCTTCTCCAATTTTGGTAGATAGGATTCCCACTTACTTCCTATTTAGAAACTTTAACATTCCTCCATATGAAAACATGCAGGACATTAACTTATTATAATTTGACCATTTACATTGCTTTTGATAGACTATTGGGTTGTAGATAAACTTTCATAGTACATCTCAATTAGGCATTTGTTGCACTGACTTTGAAAATGTGTGGTGGGCTTCCTGTGAGTTAAATGAAGAACCCACATATTTTGATGATGGCTATTTTAAATAAATAACGTGAAGGGAATGCAGTGTCCATACTTGGCCTATTTTTAAGCTAGTATAACCCTAGTCAGACAATTCAATATCCCTGCTATTTTCCCTCATCCTTTCACTTTCAATCTATTTGTGTCTTTGGGCATAAGATGCATCTCTTGTAGGGCAATGGTGACTCAGTGGCAGAGTTCTTGCCTGCCATGCTGGAGACCCAGATTCGTTTCCCAGTGCCTGCCCATGTCCAAAAAAAAAAGAAAAAATGCATCTCTCGTAAACAGCACAAAGATAGATTATATGTATTTTTAAAATATTTTTACTGATATCTCTTCATGCATCATAAAGTCCATCCAAAGTATGCAAACTCACAATATCATCATGTAGTTGTGTATTCATCATGATGGTAATTTTTAGAACATTTGTATCATTCCAAAAGAAGGAATAAAAAGAAAAGGGGAAACTCCCATGTATCCCATACCCCTTACCCTTCACTCTCTTTGACCACTAGCATTGCAATCTACCCAATTTATTTTACCCCTTACCCCCCTATTATTTATTCATTTCCTTACCTTATTTTTTACCCATCTGTCCATAAACTAGGTGAAGGGAAGTGTCAACCACAAGGTTTTCACATACTCAGACTGAAAAAGCTTTATAGTTATACAATCATCTTTAAGAATCAAAGCTACTAGGATACAGTTCAACAGTTTCAGGTATTTCCTTCTAGATATCCTAATATGCTAAAAACTAAAAAGGGATATATAATATAATGCACAAGAATCACCTCTAGAATAACCTCTTGATGCTATTTGAAATTTCTCAGCCACTGAAACTTTATTTTGCTTCATTTCTCTTTTCACTCTTTTGATCAATAAGGATTTCTCAATCTTATGATGTTGGGTCCCAGCTCATCTCCAGGAGCAATGTCCTACATTGTCAGAGAGGTTTTACCCCCTGGGGGTCATGTCCCATGTAGCAGGGAGGGCATTGAGTTCACCTGCCAGGTTGGTTTGAGAGAGAGGCCACATCTGAGCAACAAAAGAGGTTCTCTGGGGAGTGATTCTGATGCATATTTATAAGTAGGCTTAATCATGCTTGCTTTTTAAGTGAAGTAATCTCAGTAAATTGTGTTATTCATGGATTTCAGGAGAACTAGATTTCACCTTCAGTTTTCTATGGTCAATTCTGTTCACTTGATAGATGTTAGTGAACATTATATGAGCCTGAAGGAATTCTCTGCCAATTGCAGTGCTGTCTCTCATCTTGATTGGATTAATTCCAAATTCTGAAATGCTTCAACCCATAATACCCTCTAGGGGTTAACAGACTTTGCCTAATCAGTTACTTTCTTCTTCTCTTAACACTTAAGACTGTGAGTTGTCAAATTCCTAGAACTTAACTCTTCAAGAGGCAAGAACCACATTTTCTCCATGTCCAGTATCCTTTGGAGTGTTCAGTACCGTTTGATGTTGCCAATGAGATCTAAAAATAATTCCTTAAAAAAAAACTATGGTAAAAATTTGGTAAAACTAGAAAAAAAGAAAAAAACATGGGATAAACAGAAGAGGGAGCCAGAGTTCCATACTAATTTAACTCTGGGCAAGATACTGCTGTGGTTTCAAGAAAACAAGGTATATTTGGTTTATTTTAATATGGACATTGACCTCCACATTGGTAGATAGAATTTCCATTCATTTCATATTTAGATACTTTCACATTACTCCGTATGAAAATATGCAGACATTAACTCATTATAACTTGACTGTTTACATTGCTTTTGACTGACTATTAGGGCATAAATAAACTTTCATAGTACATCTTAGTTGGACGTTTGTTGCACTGACCTTGAAGATGTGTGGTGGGCTTCCTGTGGATTAGATGGAGAACCCACATATTGTGATATTTGCTATTTTAATTGAACACCAGTGTGAGGGGAATGCAGTGTCAGTGCTTGGCCTATTTTTAAGCTAGTGTAAAAGGAAGAGCAGCAAGTTCACCTGCCAAGTTGGCTAAGAGAGAGAGGCCACATCTGAGCAATAAAGAGGTTCTCTGGGGGTGACTCTTAGGTATAAGTATAAGTAGGCTTAATTATACTTCCTTTTAAACAAAGTAATCATGGTAAATTGTTTTAGCCCATGCACTTCATGATATCTAGACTTTACCTTCAATTTTCTATGGTCAATTCTGTTCACTAGGTAGATGCTAATAAACACTCTGTGAGCCTGAAAGAATTCTCAACAAAATGCAGTCTTGTCTCTTATCTTGATTAGATTCATTCCAGATTCTAAAATGCTTCAACCCACAATACCTCCAGGGGTTGAAAACTGCTGCAATCATTTACTTTTCTGTTCACTTAGCACTTAGACTATGAGTTGACAGATTCCTAAATCTTAACTCTTCAAGGGACAAGAATCACATTTTCTCCATGTCCTATACCCTTTGTATTGCTCTGTACTTTTTATTTGATGTTACCAATGAGATCTAAAAATAATCCCTTAAGAAAAAAAACTATGGGAAAAATGTAGCAAACTGGAAAAAAAAATGTGTGATAAGCAGAAGAGTGAGCCAGAGCTCCATACGAATTTAACTCCTGTGCAAAAGAAAAGAAAAAACTTTGGCTAATTTAATGTGGACATTGAGCCCCAGAAGAAGCATGTTGAAAGTTCCAGCATCTCCTTTGAATTCAAACATGCCAAAATTAATGTAAGTTTTACCAGAACCAAGCTTTTGCTTTGATGTAGATGGGTACAATTCAAACTGGGCCTATTGAAAGAGAACTACAAAAGAAATTCTATGGCTTTCCAAAAAAATGTACTCATTGGCCATTTTATCATCACCTACTTCAAACTTTGCAGGAAGAAGTATCCAGACTCAAATGTCATGGAATTCCTGTGCATTTTACCACTTGGTGGAAACCCTCATGACCCTGTAAGCTCATTCACACTGCAGCCAGCAGGTGCCCTTCTGGGAAGCCAGAGGGTGCCGAGTGCATAGTTGGACACAGACGTCCAAGTCCAGCTCATCACCGACATATACGTCTCCTTGGATATGGGCTTTGTATAGACATCAGAACATGCTTTTACTTTATGATTAATGGTGCAATTAATGGCCTATTTTCCATGTTGCCAATATCTCCACCCTCCTTCCCATGGGTAGGACATGCTCATTTTAATTTTTTTTAACATTTTCTTATTTAAAATATAACATATATTCAAAGCAAATAAAGAAAAAAGTCATAGTTTTCAAAGCACATTTCAACAAGTAGTTACAGGACAGATCCCAGAATTTGTCATGGGCTACCATTCTACCATTTCAGAATTTTCCTTCTAGGTGTTCCAAAACACCTGAGGCTAGAAGGAATATTAATATAGTGGTTCAGCAGCCATCATCATTTGTTAAATCCTCTTTTCTCTGTTATACCTCGTCTTTCTCCTTTGATCCTTTTCCCAATCTATGGGGATCCTTGGACGATGCCCTGTATGCTTTTCATGTTAAGAAGGGATATCAAAACTAAAAGAGAGGTGCATATAATTAATTAATAATCTTGGAGAGGCTGGTACCTCTAGGATTCAGGATTTTTCTGACCTAGGAACACTTCTGGAAATATAGTTTCCAGGAACATAAACGTAGTGCATGAAGCCTTTATAGAGTTTCAGTTTGAGCCCTATGTGTTTTTAGGAGTCAACAGGGATGATGTTGGTTGGGGTTTTAGCAAACCATGACAGTAGCAGGCTCTAATGAAGTTGCATAAGAACAGCCCCCAGAATAGTTTCTTGATACCATTTGCTCTCGCTTGGCCACTGATGTCTAATGTTACTGCACTTCTTTCCCTCTTTTGGACCAGAAGGCATAGTCAATGCATGGTACCATGGCCAGACTCATCCCCCCACATTATCAGGGGCATTTTCACCCTGAATATTATGTCCCAGGACACACTCATTTTTAAACATAATACAGCAACAAGAATGTGCTAGAGTTTACATATCTTTTCACTTCTGCTCCAGAATGCTTTTTTTTATTGTTGAGTTAACTTCAAATGTTGATGTGTATAGAACCTTGCTAGAGCCCTTTATAACAGGAGAAATTAGACACAAACGTTAAGAGATGAAATGCTGTGTGTCCTCAGTCCTTCTGGGGTGTGAGGGAGAGGGAGACCCAGATGGGGGAATGGGTTTTTGTCTCTGTTCCCCATCTGTCCGTGTTACTGTGGGGAGCGCCACTGCTCCCCACCTGACTGTAACAGCCTCGTCTTCAGTCTGGGCCCTGCTGATGCTCAGGGTGGCCATGTTCCCGGAGCTGGAGCCAGAGAATTGGTCAGGGATGCCCAAGGGCCAGTTGCTATCTCTTATACATGACCTGCTCAGGAGCTTGGCCTGGTTTCTGCTGGTACCAGTGGGAACATGTACCCCTGATGTTAGCTGCAGAGCAGGTGAGTCTGGCCATCTGTCCCAGGGACACTGATGTTGAGTGTGGCTGGATCAGTGTGTAGGAGGCCATGGAACCCACAAGAAAGAAAAGGGGAGATGGGCTGGACTGAGGGCTCCTCCCCTGGGGATTGCTGGACATGCCTTGTTGGTTTGATCTCCAGGGTTCTGGGACCCTGCAAGGCCCCCCTCACAGCAACCCCTGAGAGTCACCCAGAGCTGTGCTGGGAGAAGGAACCTGTGATGGAATCACAGTGACCTGCCCCCTCTCTGGGAAGCTGCAGTGCCCTCTGGGACTCACTGCCCAGGAGCAAAGCCCCAGGCAGTGGGTGACCCTGGGGCAGCACCTGTGCAGTGAGCCAGCAGGCAAGGAGGAGAGGGGTCCCTGCCATGGTGAAGGCGTCCCCAGATCTGCTCCCTGAGGCCACAGTGATGGGTTGGATGCCTCAGGCTTCTCTTATCCCCTGGCTGAGGAGAGCTTCAGTTATGCAAACCAGCCTGGGCTCAGGGATTGCTCCTGAGTTTTGTGGCTTCCAGAGAAGGTCTCAGCCCCCAGGGACTGACAGAGCAAAAGTGTGGCCCCTGCTAACTCACCCATGGCCCATTGGATTTCCCTCTCCCTGCTGGGTCTCCTGAATCTGAGTCTATCTCCACCCCAGACTTCATCCTCACCTCACTCCTGAGCTGGCCTGCCTGCAGCAGAGCTCAGAGGGGCATCTGTCTGCCTCTTCCAGTGACACAATGTCCCTGCCCATGGGTGACCCCAGGACTGGCCTGGAGGTAACCAAAGAGTCGCAGCCTGATGCTGGGTCCTCCAGGCCCCAGGCTCTTCCTCTGCCCACCTGGCCCAGGAAGGAGGCAGTTAATCTTATTCCAGGGCGCAGAGGTGTCCAGGCCACAGGCATTTTGTAGAGAAGTTCAGACGCCACTGCCAATTAAATGCAGCATCCCATCTGCCCTTCCAAGACCCTAGCACAGTGAACTTCTCACCTCCACCCTCCAGGGGACAATTCAAGCTCAGCGAGGTGCAGTCTCCTCCCCAAGATGCCAGCTCATGAGAAATCTGGAATCACATCTTCCCCTGCCCAGGGCACAGGGAAGGTTTAAATCTCCACTCTGGCAGCACTCGTTCCCACCTTTGGCTGGGAGCTCCTGGGACAGGTCAGAGGGGCTTTGCGTCCAGATCCTCACTGTGGGGTCAGCAGCTGGGGGAGGGGTTTCCAGGTCCAGTGGGGGCAGCTGTATCTGCAGGACAGGCGGGAGGAGGGAGACGTGGGACCAAGAGGAGGATAGGGCATGAGGGGACATTTACAGCATTGTATCAGAACCGGGACAGGCTGGGAGAGGGATGAGCACCTGGAACTCAGGCAGAGAAAGACACAGCTCTTAGAACTGGAGATGAGGCTCTTGGAGAGTCAGAAGGATTTACACCTCAATCCCAGAGACAGTCTGTAGAGAAAGTAAGGCCCTTCTCCTTAGGCCCGAGGTCACTGTCACTGACCTCCCCTGGAGGTTCGACTCCCCCATGCCCAGGTCCAGCCCCAGCACCAGGGGCTTTGTCAGGTGACTCCCTGCTGCCCCTGGGGACTGCCCTGGCTGCAAGCTGTAGGCACAGGGGCCTCCTTGTCCAGGCGGAGATATAGCACCTCCTGCTCAGGTCTGAGGTTCCCTGGTCCAGGGACTTCTGGCCCCGAGGGGGAAGGGCTCCACTCTGTGTGGCTCCATCTGCCTCAAGACCTGGAATGATGGGCTCAGGTTACCCATGAGAATTCACATAGAATCATTATTTAGTGATGGGGCTGCCAGCTGACTGAGGCTCCTGCACATCTCTGAGTATTGTGAGGTTGTGGGTGGTGTGGGGACACAGCTCTCACGAATTGGCTCCCACTTTTGCCAGGTGCAGGTGCAAGACCCTGCAGGGTAGAGGAGCCACTGCACCAAAGACAGAAACCTGCGAAGATCCCCATCTTATATTTCATCTGACCTCTTTGCTCTGGCTCACTCCCCAGGGCCTGGAATTGAGGAATCAGTCTTTCCCAAGGGGGCTATAGTGCTGGGGACCTAAACTGGGTCCTACACCAGCCAGGGCTTTAGGATCTTGGCCTCAGGCCGAGTCATGAGACACAAGCCACCCCCTGAGTGGAGCACAAGTTGGAGAGGCAAGGAGCTGGCAATCCCAGCAGGGAAGGGGCCACCCACCTAGGTCACCCTATGTGTCCATCGTCCATCCCCTAGCTCAGTCACTGGCACATATAAGACAACAAAGGAATATTTCTCAATCATGTGAATAAAGGGTCCGTGATTCAAAATGAGGTGGCTGGACGTCATCACCTTATCCCTTCTAACAGGAGACATTTGACTCAGGAAGCCATACCATTGGGCTCACTCAACCTCAACTGAGCACCAGCCCATCGCCCCTGCCCCAAGAAAAGGCTCCCTCACGCAGCATCTCACCGTGACATCACCTCCCCCTGACATCAGCCCCTGGATACTCTGAATCTGGGTGACAATTAGAATTTCCTCTCTATGACCCTAACTGTGTAAAAGTCACTTGTCACCCAGTGATGGCCTAGAGTTGCCTCTCATGTGCCTGCCACACCATGGAGTAATTGTCACAACTGGAAACCTCTCTGGGCTATGCTGTTTGCTCTAGAGGTCTGTGATGAATGACATCCACTGTCAGCCGCCATCCCATTTGGGTCTGGCTGCTCCTCAGAAAGCAGGTGTCACCAAAATTTATCCACCAGAGATGGAGCAAGGTGGGGGTGGTGGTGTGGGACAGTGAATGGGAGCAAGTTAGCCTGGGTGGACTTTGAGAATTGCCAGCCCACAGTCTAGCTCACTGAGTCTGGTTTTCCCAGCTCAGGTCAGAGAGTCCATCAGGGATCCCTGATGGCAGTTTGGTATCTCCAGGAATATCTGGCCCAGGTTCCTGGCCTGGATTCTGCAGAAGTGGCATCTCTCCCAAGGCCACAGAGCCTGAGGCCAAGGGGTCCTCTGCCGGGAGGCTCCCCCTCTACTTCAGCCCCAGGGTGAGCTCAGGTCAGGTCAGCCACAGGATCTTCTGGATTTTGAGGCTGGGGCAACCCCTCTGCAGAGCATGAGGAGGGTGGGCAGGGCAAGTCCTGGCCATTGTGGGGACGCCCTGGGGCTGTGCTCCCCAGGCACTGCCATGTTTGTTCCCTGCACATCTGAATATGTGGAAGTGGCCTGGAGGGTTGGCTGCAAGTAAGAGGAGTCACTCCAGATGATTCCCAGGAGAGAGACCAGGGGCCATGAGAGTAGGGAAATGGTGCAGGTGTGGCCTCTTCTTCAGACACCACGTGCAGCCCACAGTGTCTTTCCTGAGTGACAGGAGACCTCTGCCCCTCAAGCTACAGCTTCCAAACTTGCGTGAAAAGAGTTGATGTCTCTACCCCATTTCCTGCCAGGTGGTGACTGCTGCTTCTGAACTTTATATCAACACTACTCCCTGCAGGCAGAAGTGACCAGAGTGGAAATAAGAATAACCAGCTGGAAGGACTTTTCCATGAGGAATAATAATCAAGTGAGCCACAATCTTCTGTAAAACTTCTTCCTGTTTTATAATTAATTGAGCTGGATTTGTGAAAGGCAGACATGTTTAAAGCATTGGAGATGATATGAATGAATGAATGAATGTCTTCAATCTTCACTATGACTCAGATTTTCTTTGAAACATCCACTAATTAAATTCAAATGAGAGACTGAAGGGTACACCAGGGTTCAATGCCAATTGGGTCCAAAAGGACTTGATTTAGGCAGGTGGTGTTAGGTGTGGCCAGGAAGGAACCGGAAGGAAGATGTTAAAGGGTCCAACCAGGTGCCCAAGGAGCCTTGATGACCCTTCTCAGGGCATATCTGGAGGCTTCCTCCATCCCAGTTTATCCAGATAAACCATGTACCTACCTTGGGGAATTGCTCAAACCCAGGATAGCAGCTCACATAACACATAAAGATTCTTATCACCATTTGGTCAAGACTTTCACCTCCCTAAGCCCATAAATGTGGCCCTGTTCCAGCCACTTTCCTCCTTGAAGACGTCCCTTAATCCATCCACATACAAATCTTCAATCCCTAAAATTATCAACCCCTATCTGCCCTCTGGAGACCCCCCAGGTCTCTGCCAGAGTGCTGTTCTCCCTGACACTAGCAAACTTAACAGCGTCCACAGAGCAGGTTTCCTGATGGCCTCTGAGAAGCTGGCATGCTCAATTTATAATGGAAGGAGCTGAGGCCTGACTAGGTACAGGAAGTTGGTGCATCTCCCAGGGGTGTAAAGGCAGAAGCAGTTCTAGAAGGTTCTCCTCCACTGAAGGCTCCTTCCTACCCAGTGAAACCAGCACAGGGAGGAGGGGAGAGGCCAGAAGAGACAGCCTGGGTGAGGAGGCTCTTGTCTCACTTTCCCATCAGCCTATGTTGCTGTGACTCATGGCTGGCGGCTCCCACTGCCCCAGTAGGTGACCCAGTAATAGGCAGCCAAAACCTCTGCCTGGACCTTGCTGACACTCAGGCTGCCATGCTCCCCACGTTGGTGCCAGAGAATTGGTCAAGGATCCCCAAGGGCCGTTCACTGTCTTTGTAGATGAGTAATGCAGGGGCCTGGCCTGGTTTTTGCTGGTAGCAACTCATATCTAGCACTGATTCCTTTTCCAATCAGGTGATCCTGGCTGACTCTCCCAAGGCCACTGACACAGAGGCCGACAGTGTGAACACATAGGAGGGCATGGGGCCTGCAGAGAGGGGAAGGGAAGAGAGGAGGGAGAGGTGAGGGGGAGAGGATAGGGGAGGGGAGAAGAGGAGGGAGAGGGAAGAGGAGGGGAGGAAAGGGGGAAGGGAGGGGAGGGGAGCTGGGACTGAGGCTGTGAGCTCACTTCCAGGAGATCTATCCCTAGGATGGGACAGTGTGACCTCAGCGTTTGGGGCAGGCCCAGCACAGGGTCCCATGGGGATTGAGCCAAGGGCAGAGCCTGGGGGGCAGCATCTGTGCAGAATGAGGAGGGTGAGCCAGGGAGACATCCAGGCCATGGTCCAGACACCCCAAAGCTCTGCCTCTTGAGGTCCCACCTGGGCAGTGTTCCCCCAGCCTCTGTATCCCCCAAGGGAAGGGCAAGCTCAGGGACACAAATCAGACCAGCCCTCATTGGACAGCCTGGGAGGCAGCTGGAGATTTTAGAAGAGGCCAGTCCCCGAGAACCAGAGGGACCTCCCCTTACTTTGCAACGTCAAGTCCACCGATTCCCTCTCCCCAGGCCCAGGAGACCCTGACTCAACCTCACCACCTGCTGGAGGTCCTGCAAGCCTTTCACCTGGGAAGGCCAGCCCTCCCTCAGCCTTCACACTGTCCTTGTTCCTCCCCTGATCTGCCCATTGGGAACTCAGAAATTCCCTATGAGGCAAGGGTGTCCAGGGGTGTGCCTTCAGGCTTGTAACCAGATACAGCATGAAAGGTACATCCCCCTATTTCAAAGGAACTCTGGCTTGGAAAATGTCCACATATTTGGTCACATTCACATCTTAGGGACCACCAACCCAGATCCCCTCTTCTCCAGGAAAGGTGTGATAATTCAGGCATACAACTTGGAAAGAGTTCAAATAACTTACCAATGTTGTTACAAATCTTGGTTTTTCACATAAACAGTATCTACCTGAACCACAATGACAGAGATCCCTGAATACCAGTTTAAGAATAATGTGTCCAGCAGGGAAGGGACCACTGGTCTCTCTTCAGCCCTGCATCCCCAACACCTGGCTTGGGCATTGCACATCATAGGGGTTGCATGGATATTTCATGATCAAGTGAGTAGGTGGAGCAAGATTCATAGAAGCACACCTGGACAGAAATTCCTCCCCCAATTTCAAAGGAACTCTGGCTTGGAAAATGCCCACAGATTTGGTCACACTCACATCTCGGGGACCACCAGCCCAGGCCCTCTCTTCTCCAGGAAAAGGGGCCTCAAGGCATCAGCTTACTAGGAGGTCACCTCCCCTTACACAAGCCTCTGATGCCCCAGTTGGGGTGAATATTGGAACTTTTCTCTTTAATGACTCTCCCAAGCTGGGTGTGAGGAGTACTGATGCACATTGCCAGGAAAAGCCAGATGATGTGTCCCTTGTGACTATAACACCCCATGCAGTCCCTCTTCAAACTGGGACATCTCTGGGCTGGACCAAACACTAACCATTAAGCAGCCTGTCCATGGCCACCTTCCCATTCCATCCTCCATGCAGCCCTGGGGGGCAGCTGCCCTAGTGCACAGTCCAGGAAACGGAGGCTCAGCAAAGTGAGGAAGCAAAACATAACGGAATATATTGCCCTCTGGCTAATGGAACCCTGGACTCCAGGTTCCAAGCCAAGGCTTTCTCTAGAACAGTATGAGCTGGAGGAAGGATGAGGATTGGACAGGGAGAGTGCAGCCATGGCCTCAGGTATCTGGTTTTCCAGCTGTGGCCTCAGTTGTTCAGGGCCTGGAAAAACCCACTGGTATCCCTAAAAATAACTGGCATAATGTTCTGGCCTGTTTTCTGCAGAAACAGCAGGTTTCCCATGACCAGGGGTCCTGTGGGGAGGGGACAGGAGGATGTGAAGCTGCAGGCTCCATTCCTGGAGTCCCCAGCCCTTTAAAAGCCATCAGACAGAGGTGGCCAGACTCACACCAGAGTCCTAAGGGGGCTGCACCTGTGCAGAGTGAGGCATGCACACAGGAGGGGCAGTTTCACAGGTTGGCCTATAGGAGTTCAAGCCTTAACCTCATTTGCTACCAGGTGCTGGCTTTCCAAGTTCAACTCTAGGGAAAGACCGCTATCCCCTGCTGCCTATCCCTGGGCTGAAGTCTTCAGGGGATGTTTGCTCTGAGGCCTGCCCTGCAGCTCAGCTTCTAACTGTGTCTTTGGACCTGGGGCAGAAGGAGGAGCCTGGGAATCTGCAGAGGGGAGGAGCTTGGGAGAGGGGGCTGGGAGGACAAGGGAGGCTGTGGAGCTGAAGAGGGAGCATCAGGTCACAGGACCCAGAGGGGAGGCCTGCAGGGGAGGCAGGAAGCTGGGGGGACTCAGGTGGGTAGCAGGATGGACAGCAGGTCCCAGGTCTGTAGGGGCTGGTCTTCCATCCCTCCCTGAACCTGGCTGGAGCCATGTGGATGGGGGAGGACTGTGCCCTCCACCCAGATCCTGTCCTCTAAACACCCACCGCTGTGCCCCTCACCTCATTGTTCTTTACTGGGAGGGAAGATAAACGCCTCTGTGACTGAGCTAGAATCCCACATCTCTCCTCCTGCATGTGAGTGTATTGATGTCTGGAGCCTTCTGTGAGGTCAATAAATTCTTTCATCCTCCCTGCTCATCCTGTGGTGTGTGTTTGCTGAATCTGAGCTCTGACCATCCATGTCCACACGATTAACCATCAGGCCTAGGGAATCTGAGCCCAGGAGGACAAGGGCACAGACCATGAAGTAATGACACTTTCGACTCCAGGCTTCCCCAAAACAAATTATATCCAGATAACCACGCTGCTCATCTGGGAAAATAGTTCAGACTGGGCCAAACAGCTCACTCCAGATGAAAGAGTATTGACCACAACCAAAGCTATAGGCTGAGCCCCTAGTCTTGGGGTTTGTTCATATGAAACTTAATCCCACAAAGGATAGATCAAGCCTACTTAAAATTAGGCCTAAGATAATTAATATTTTAAAATGTCACCTTCTATGTGAGACGAAAGCAAACAATGTTTATTTGTTACAAAATTAATATTTTGACTAGTGCATTTCCTAATATAACTTATGTAGATAGTTTGATTGAACACCATAAGTACTTGGAATCTCAAGTAGGACATGAGATTTTGTTGGTTTGTCCAGAGTGATGCCCCGATGAATCCCAGAGTGATTCGATCAGTGAGTGGAAAAGTATCTGCAAAGCCCCCTTTGGGGAGTGGTGAGAATGGGGAGAAATTCAACTTCCCCAAGTTGAATTCTTGATATTCTCACAAACAGTGTGGACAACCAAAGCTATAGGCAGAGCCCCTAGTCTTGGGGTTTGTTCATATGAAACTTAACCCCGCAAAGGATAGATCAAGTCTACTTAAAATTTAGGCCTAAGAGTCACCCCCAAGAGAGCCTCTTTTGTTGCTCAGATATGGTCCCTCTCTCCAGCCAACACAACGAGCAGTCTCACCACCCTACCCCTCTCTACATGGGACATGACTCCCAGGGGTGTGGACCTCCCTGGCAACATGGGACAGAGATCTTGGAATGAGCAGAGATTCAGCATCAAAGGATTGAGAAAAACCCTAGAATGAGCTGAGACTTAGCATCAAGGGATTGAGAAAACCTTCTTGACCAAAAGGGGTAAGAGGGAAATGAGGCAAAGTGTCAATGGCTGAGGGATTCCAAACAGAGTCGAGAGGTTATCCTGGAGGTTATTCTTATGCATCAAGTAGATATCATCTTGTTATTCAAGATGTAATGGAGAAGCTGGAGGGAACTGCCTGAAAATGTAGAGCTGTGTTCCAGTAGCCATGTCTCTTGAGGATGATTGAATAATGATACAGTTGTAACAACGTGACTGTGTGATTGTGAAAACCTTGTGTCTGATGCTCCTTTTATCTACCTTGTCAACAGACGAGTAGAACATATGAAATAAAAAATAAATAATAGGGGGAAGAAATGTTAAAATAAATTTAGTTTGAAATGCTAGTGATCAATGAAGGCAATGGGTAAGGGGTATGATAGGTATAATCTTTTTTTTTCTTTCCTGTGTTCGTTTCATTTCTTTTTCTATTGTCTTTTTGTTTCTTTTTCTGAATTAATGCAAATGTTCTAAGAAATGATGACTATGCAACTAGGTGATGATATTGTGAATTATTGATTATGTATGTTGTTTTATTTTGTTTCTTATTTTTTTAATTAATAAATAAATTTAAAAAAAAATTAGGCCTAAGAGTCATCCCCAAGAGAGCCTCTTTTGTTGCTCAGATGTGGCCTCTCTCTCCAGCCAGCATAACAAGCACACTCACCACCCTCCCCCTGTCTATGTGGGACATGTCTCCCAGGGGTGTGGACCTTCCTGGCAAAGTGGGACAGAAACCCTAGAATGAGCTGAGACTCAGCATCAAGGGATTGAGAAAACCTTCTCGATCAAAAGGAGGAAGAGTGAAATGATACAAAGTGTCAATGGCTGAGAGATTCCAAACAGAGTCGAGAGGTTATCCTGGAGGGTATTCTTATGCATTAAGTAGATATCATCTTGTTATTCAAGATGTAGTGGAGAGGCTGGAGGGAACTGCCTGAAAATGTAGAGCTGAGTTCCAGTAGCCATGTTTCTTGAAGATGATTGTATAATGATATAGCCTTTACAATGTGACTGTGTGATTGTGAAAACCTTGTGTCTGATGCTTCTTTTATCTACCTTCTCAATGGATGAGTAGAACATATGGAATAAAAATAAATAATAGGGGGAACAAATGTTAAATAAATGTAGTTTGAAATGCTTGTCATCAATGAAAGGAAGGGGTGAGGGGTATGGTATGTATAAATTTTTTTCGGTTTTCATTTTATTTCTTTTTCTGAATAGATGCAAATGTTCCAAGAAATGATCATGATGATGAACATGCAACTATATGATGATATTGTGAATTACTGATTATATATGTAGAATGGAATGATCAGAATAAGAATGTTTGCATTTGTTTGGTGTTTATTTTTTGGTATTTTAAAAAGAAAATAAAAAAATTTTAAAAAGAAAAAAAGAGTATTGTCCAGACTTGGTGCAAATTCTGCCCCTTGCTGCTGCACAGACTGAGGCTGTTATGTCATCACATGGTCCCATTCTAGGCAGTTTCCCTCCTCGATGGCCTGCTTGAACCATTTGAGTGAAGATCCTCAACCCTATAAATGTCCTCCCAGAACAGGCCCTCTGCAACCATGGTAGTTAGGTTCAGGATTCAACATGGCCAGGTGAAGGTGCCTAGTTTTGTTGCCATAGACATGAGCCAATGGCATATGAACCTCATCTGTTGCTGATTACATCTGCAGTCAGCTACTGGAGGTGTGCCTGCTGCAATTAATGATGTTTCATTTAATTGGCTGGTGCTTAAATGAGAAAGCTCAGCATAGTACAGCCCAACTCATCTCAGCACTTGCAGCTCAGCTCAGGCCTTTGGAGATGCAGAAGGGAATCACCCCGGGGAAGTTGTTGGAACCTAGAGGCCTGGGGAGAAGACCAGCAGAGATCTCCCTGTGCCTTCCCATGTAAGAAAGAACCTCAGTTGAAAATTAGCTGCCTTTCCTCTGAAGTGCTATATGTTATAACTGAATAAATTCCCTTTTATTGAAAATCAGTCGTCTCTGGTGTGTTGCATCCCGGCAGCTAGCAAACGAGAGCAGTGACCTTATAAAGGCCCTGCTGTGTGCTTTCCCCCCTAATACTAGCAGATGTAGACTTGCTTGGTTCACAGGATCTTTGGGACTGGACTCTCTGAGCCCCCTCTCTTATCCTGTCCTGCACCTCAGGAAGCAAGTAGCATTGAACACAAATCTATTCTCCACTTGCCAACGTGTCTGTCTGAACTTTTCTCTGAGCCCTGACTAGGATCCTGGTATCAGCAATTCCCTAAGTTCAGAAGCCAGGGCAGATGCAGTGGAGGGTGATTTGACCCAATGGGAGGCCTCAAGGAAGGCAAGTGTGATGCTCTTGGCACTGGAGCACTGACAAGTGCCTGGGGTTACCCTGGTTCCCAAGCTACATCCACAGTGTCCTCTGGTGGCCCCCAGATGAATGTCTTCCTTGAGTGGGTGTTTTACAGTCACCACCTCACCCAGAGTTTCCCTACAGTAGCCCTTGGCTTGAGTACAGATGAAAGAACAGACATTGGAAGATTAAATGATTTTCTGAAACTCATCCAGACGATGATGAGTGGAGTACAGGTTCAAACCCAGGAGACTGGCCTCAGCCCCTGACCTTCAGCCCCTGTGCCCTCCCACCTGCTCACCACCCTCCTCCATCTCCTCATACGGAGCCCCCCAGGATGCTCTATAACATCTGCAGTGCGCCAGTCCATCCTGTGTTCATTCCAAACAGTGCCCCACCTTCAGTGTTGGACTCTGTGTTCTGCAGGGAAGCCCGGCTCTCCTTTGGGACAAGGTGGAGAGCTGCCTGTGCACTTCCTCCTTGGCAGGGAACACAAGAGCCTCTGTCAACAGTGACGTTGAGCCAGTCCAGGTACCTGGTGAGGTGGCTCACTCAGTCATGCTCGCCATGTCAGACTCCTCTCCCTATGGGCCAGTCCCAGGATCCCATTTTCTCCAGTGTCAAAGCCATCAAGTTGGGACAACTGTTGCACCAGGAACAGAGTCTATTACTTTTAATAAGCATAACTGGAAAAAATACTCTTTTACCTAATGACTTAAAAACCATGTATTGGTTTTCCAAACCTAGCAGAATTGATGATAATTATGAATATAATTTACTTGTCAAAGGCTAGTGGCCTTGTAAATAGAAAACGTGAGTGGATCAATGCAGTGATACAGGCACATAGACGGAGAGTCCCATGCTCTTACTCTTTGGCATTTGGTTAATGAAATAATTGAAGATAAGAGGAAGGCTACCTGGTACACAGACGCATTCACTACTCTTCTCCAGCCAACTGTACCATGGAAAACTGCCCTGCAAAGTACTCAAGGACTGTGCATTTAGGGGAGGGGCAGGGGTCCTTTTGGGCCCTCAGTTGATGCCCAAGGAGAGCTCAGGGCACCTCCAGCCTGCAGAAGGGGGTGCACAGCCAGGACCTAGACATAACTAAGATCACAGCTTGCGGGGCACAGCGGCACAGTTGGCAGGGGCCTTGGTCTCTAGTTCATACCCCCTTGGGAAGGCCCTATCTGTAATGGGTTTCCTTTCCCCAAGGTAGCTGAATCTCTTCCTGAGGAGACCAGACTCAAGCCCCAGGCAGCCAGCAGGTTCTGCTAAGACTCCAACCCTTCCCTGCTCCTCTGGGGTCATGGTGGGCTTCTATTTAGACTTCTAATTTAGCTCTCAGGCCCTGCAGGGCTGACCAGGAATGAGGTTCATGATGGCAACTCAGAGCTCAGGGTAACTTGGTGGCCTATGAATATGCATTTTATTTCTCCTAAGCTCAGTAGAGAAACAAAAGCTACTTCTCAAGGGAAGCCCATCAGTGAAGGGTGGAAGGGTTATTCTCCAAAATCATAAAGGTCTGCACTGAGATCTCTCAGAGGTCTGTTGGGACTTCAGTCTAGATGTTGGTGCAGAGAGCAGGTGGGTGGCAGGGGCAGGTGATGAGAGGAACTACCAGCGTCACACAAGCCAGTCTCCTCAGGGCACTCCATTAAAGCCTGTGAATGGTCACCTTTCCCCTTCAGCAGGGGTGTTCTCAGACCTCTACTGGAACCATGCAGAGCTAAGCCACATAAAATGGGGGCAACTAATGTCCTGATGAGGTTCTGAGGAGGAGCAAGGTTGAAGGCCCATCCCCACAGTGCCTGGTACTGACTGCGGAAGCCCCTGATGCAACCCCCTGGCCTCCCCTGCCCTCTTCACAAGGGGCTCCAGGAAATTCCCAGGGAAGGTCAGCCAGACATAGACCCCGAGTCTCAGTGAAGCTTCACGTCTCCTGGGGCCTCCCCTGAATGACACATCACACTTTATTACCCAGCAGCTGTGCTGGCTGATGCCCATTACTTCAAAAGGACAAATAATGTGTGTGGATGGTGTCCCTAGTTGAAAGAATGTAGAGAAAGGAAATGGAAAGGTCAAAACCAAGTTCAGGATCCTGCTTCCTTGGAGAGAGAGAGAGAGATGAATATTTTGGGGGGAGGGAGAGGCATTAGGGGTAGATGCAGGAATGGGTGGAGGTGTTTCCATTTATGACAGTTGTTTGAATTGGAAATAATCATTTCACTCACTTTTCTATAGTGCAATCCCATTTCACAATAGTAGAAAACCACTCAAAAGGGGGATGATACCTGAATTTTCACCCTTTCCTTAAGTACATAGAACACTGCAGAACTGGACAAAGTTCCCATGAGATATGACAAGCACAAGTTGAAAGAGCTGCTTCTGTGGCCCTGGATATGATAGGACAAGTCATCCTAATCCTGAACAAAGAGACTGGGAAAGAAAAGGACAGGGCCAGGGCACAGCACGCCATCCCACTCTGACCTGAGGGAGCTGAAGTCAAGGCCTGTGCCCTTACCCCCTGCCCCTTGGCCCATCCAGGGCTTGTCCACACAGCAGAGGGAAGGAAGAGAGATGTCCCTCAATGTGGGGCTCCTCAGGAGGCCCCAAGGATGTCCCAGGAGTGTAGCTTTGCTCTTCCCCGGGGAGACCCCTGAGGTGGCCTCTTGTGATTTCTAGTCTTACATGGGAAGTGATGGTCATCATAGGATTTCAGAGACCCTTCATTCAGGAGTCATCCTTCAGTCCTATGGTTATAAAAGAGGGGACAAAAGAGTGGTCATGAGAGTCCATCAGCTGAGCAATGGATAAACTGTGCGATATCCATGAAGGGAATATGTGGGTCATAAAAGAGAAAGAACAAGTCACATCTGCCACTGTGTGGACAAGCCCTGGAAACACTCTCCTCAGCAAGAGGTCAGAAACACAAGGGCCCCCACTGTATTTAAAGATTATGAGAAAGTTCAGGAAAGGCACAGCCACAGCCACAGAAAATGGATGATTTACATCCATAGGTGCTGGGGGCAGGTGATGCAGGATGGTCACCAGGGGCTGTGTGGTCTCTTTTTCAGTGTTGAAAATGTCCTGACACCAGATAGGGTCATGGTGGCGGTACTTGTGGATGTAGAAACCACTCAGACACGTTCAAGGGTGATTTTTCAATGAAGTAAAATCTTTAAAGTTTAAAGAAAAAAAGTTGGTCAGCCTAGAATTCTATACCTGGTGAAAGTATGTGTCTAAAGTGAAATAAAGACTTTCAGACAAATAAAAATAAATTAATTTAAAAAAATTAAAAGGTGATTTTTTTTAAAAAAAAAGGAAATTTTATCTTCATGAATTAGCTATGAAATAAGTATTAATGGGAATCATGCAATGGAGCACAAGCCATGAAAGAAATGAAAAATATGCATAGATTTATATGCAGATAAAGACAGAGTGAGAGAATAGAGAGAGACAGAGAGAATGATAAGGCAGGTGGGAATTTGTTTAAAAACATTATAAAACTGTGTGAAGGATAGACAGCAGCTCTTTAAATTTATTATATTAGCAATTTTTAATATAATTCATATTAGTAATTAGCAACTAGCAGTTTGTAATTATTCCAAAGAAAAATGGTAAGGGAAGAAGCATCAGGTACATGAGACTGAGGTTAGCAGCAGGGAAGAAGTGAGCCCAGGCAGGGTTTGCTCTCACTTCCCTGGGACCCCAGACCACATGGAGACGCTGCTGCCTGTGCAGGACACAGGGTGACAATCACCTGTCCTTGAGCTAGGGCCCGGAGGTGCTCAGGGGTCTGTGGGTCCAGCCCTGGGGCCAGAGAAGCAACCAGGGACCCCTGAGGGCCGAGCACTGACAACATAAATAAATGAGGGGTTGGCAACCGGGCCAGGCACTGCTGGAACCAGGACACGTGGTCATCTCACCCCAGTGCTGCTGTGTCCAGCACAGGAGATGGTGACTGTCGGTCCCGGAGCCCTGGACACCAAGGGAGGCTGAGTCAGGATAGACTGAGCTCAAGACCCTGCAAAGAAAGAGAAAGGACAATGAGTGCGGGACCCAGGCTCCAGTTGGTCCAGGGGAGGAGTGGAGGAAGGGGTCCCCCATTACCCCATAGTGGGGAGCCCAGGCCCTGGTGAGACCCGCAGGTGGGTAGGGCAGTCTTGGGGCCTTTATCCTCAGGCACCCTGGGTGCAGGGGGGAGAGGATTTGGGCACATCTGCTCCCTTTTCTCCCTACCCTATGGGGACCGAGGCTTGAGGAAGCACCTCCAGTGTCTCCTGCTCCTGGCCTCAGCAGGAGGGAGTGGGGAGATGACCACAGAGAGATGACTGCTCTCCCTGGAAAGGCTCTCAGGCTGGTCCCCAGGGACCCAGAGCTGCTGTGCCGTCACTCAGGCCCTGAGTAGGGGCTGTGGGAGGGACCCCCATGCCCACCCAAGGGCCCTTACTGCTAGCCTGGTCCCACACGCTGTCCCCCCAGAGCACAAGGGGGTTTCCCCAGGGGCAGTGCTGCCTCCCCAGCCCTTCTGTCCCCAGGTCTCTGCCCCTTAGTGACCAAACCCCCAGAACCCAGCCACACAGGCATTTCCACTTTAAATCAGAGAGAAATGAGCAGGGAGCAGTGACAGGGAGGTGCTCACAATTCTCTTCCCCGCATCCCAGAGTATCAAGCCCATGGGGGACATTTTCAAGCAGTCATTGAATGAATACAAGTATTCATTCACTTGTATTCATAGAAGTATGAATGAATACAAGTGAACATATTTAGAATGTTATACGAATAGGATTATATGGCTCCTGTTCTTGGGTACTAGATTTTTTTCTAAAAATATCATTTCAAGTCTAATTAAAAAAAAATCATTTCATACCTTTTCCTTTCTTCTTCCTGCCCAACTCAGAGGTCCAGACCAAGTTCTACAAGTGACCCCTGACCCTTCTCTTACCATGAACCCACCTCCAAATGAAACCATTCCTTCTGATGCCGCCTCCTGTCCATCCTCAGATCTGTCCACTGCCACCAGAGGCAGGTCAGCAGCAGCCCCAGGAGGGCCAGGGGCTCCTGCCACACCCTGCCTCCTCCCATGTCCCCTATGGCTCTGTCCCCATAGCAACCACAGGGACCATAAAGCATCCCTCAGGCCCTATCACAGTGCCACTCACTAACTTGTTCTTTTTCCATAGCAAACCCCAGACCTGGTTCTCACGTCCCACCTCTAACTTGCTTCACGGCTTCCCCCTGGTTCACTGTGGCACAGCCCCCAGCCCCATCTTCCTTCTGGAGGACCCTCCACAGCAGCCACTCCTGGACCCACAGTGCTGCCTGTTGGACACAGGTGACTCCTGAACCTGGACAAGGTCCCAGCACTGGAGGAGGGTGGGGGATCAGTCCCAGGGTCCTTGTGACTTAGGAAAGATCTTGGAAGGATGAAACCAGAGGATATGCCCAAGGTATGCACACTCTGGAGAGGAAGAGCAAATGGAATCTTGCTGGGTTTGTGTCTCTTCCTGAGTTACATCCATGGAGCTAAGGCCAGAAAGCAGCTGCAACCTGTGCCCCCATCTGTGGGTGCCTGTCCAGGGGCTCCCTAAAGACTGGCCTCCTTGTCTGCATGAGGAGCTGGATTTGTCCTTGGCATTGGTTCTCTGGGCATCCTGAGAGCCTGAGTCTGAGCTCGCCTCTTTCTTGTGAAAACTCCTCTTTCACCCCCAATCAAAGACTTGGATTAAAGAGGCTCCTAGAGTGAGATAAGACATGGAAAGTTTAATGAGGATGTTGGGTCATTTGGTGATTGGAAAAGTGCACATCAAGCTGAGCTTAATGGGAATGGGGTGGTGATGCAGAGATTAGGGGTGAAAGAGTTCTGAGGACAAACTTTCAGCATCACTTCCCACCCCACATTTTCTTATACAACACCTTAAGAACTGTGGTCTCTTAACAACTGGGAAAGTGTTCTGAGGTCACCTCAGTAATGGCTCTCAGTAAGGGAAATGGGTGCCAGGAAGGAAATTTAGGTTATAAAGATGCTGGAGTTCTGCCTTCTTTCTCTTTGGAAGGTAAGAGGACTATTTTGCCTTTCCTGGCCTCTGTTGCTTTTGGTCCTGTATTTCTCAGAGATGCAAGCAGCGTGTCTCCTAAGGACAGACCTAAAAAATGACCTGGCAGAGGAGATGACGAGTTCAGATGCCATCACTCTGGAGTGTGGGCCTGGATTGGGGTCAGGGAATGGAATGGTGTCTCTGGGGCTTCATCATGGAGAGATCCCCAGGAAAATCCCACCTCCAAACTGAAAAGTCTCTTTCCCAGATACCAAGTTTTCCTACATCCTGAATCTGCTGTATACTCCTGTTTCACTGCAGCCCAGCACCTAGCCCCAATCTTCCATCTATGAGACCCTCCACAGCAGCCAAAGAGTTCCTGGGTGGAGAAAGTCATCTAGGGAAACAAGAAGAGGTTGGGCACTGGGAGAGGTAAAGAGAACAAGAACAGGGACTAGGTATTTGGGAAAGAATTTGGAATACGCAGATGCTTTCAGTTAAAAAGTCAATTCCCCATAGTTTAAACAAAGTAAAAAATATTTTTGCCACATAGCATTGGTTCAAAGATGATAAGGCCCTGAATCAGCCTCTATGTGATTCTTTTGGCCTTGCCTCTATGTCACAAAATGGCTGCAGCATTCCTCACACCACATTCAGAGGAAGGATGCAGGTGGCGATGTCACACAGAGTATTTCTCCTCAACTTCTATCACATCAAGAAGTAAAATCTCCAAAGCTCTCAGCTGAATCTACTTAAATGTTATTAGCCAGACTTGGAACAGATACCTGATCAACCCTAAATCCATGACTGAGCTCACCTTTCATGAAATCAAGGAATTCCTGCCTGAAAAAAAGATGTGGAGTCTTGTTAGCAAAGAAGAAAAGCAGATACCATCTTTGGGTAGACAACCAACAGTGTCTGCCTCAGTGCTGTGCCTTAAAGGTAGCTAAGGACTTGAGTAATAAAAAAAAAAATGAAACAAGACAAAACCTCTTCATAAAGCTTTTCTTCTACTATGATAAATTGCACAATGCGGTTATGGGCTGAAGCAAAACTCCTGGAAAGAGCTGCATTTGTTTTCTATTTCTGCAGAACAAACAACCCCAACCTTAGGCACTTCCACCTGTACCTCTTTATTATCACACAGCCCTGCAGGGCAGGAATCCATATGAGCTCATTTGTTTTCCTGCTTATTGCCTCGTGAGGCAGAAACCAAGGTGCAAGGCCAGCTGATCTCTTATCGGAAGTTCTGGGGAAGGACCCACTTCCCTCAAATTGTTGTTGGCAGAACTCAGTTCCTCGTGTTGTAGGACCAAGGTCCCTATTTCCTGCTGCAGTTTGCTGTCAGCCTCTAAGGGCTGTTCCCCTTCTGTGTGGCATCTCTGATGTTCCCTTCTACTAACAGCTGGAGAATATTCTGCCTCAAGAATGGTAGAGCAGTTAAAGTAAACCCACCCTGATAATCTCGTCATCTTAATGTTCACTGGTTAGTATGTTAATTACAGCTATTATCCCTCTTGCTAAGTAACTAAGGGAGAACAGCCTGAGGAAAAGGTCAAGGAAGCCTCCTTGGAATTCTGCCTAAACTAGAATTGTGCAAATAAAGCATTTCAGAGGGTCCCCTCAACAAAGAACATTAAAGTGATGTATTATAATTTTTTATTATAAAATATGTATGATAATTTTTTAATGATAAAAGATGTCTCTAAAAAAGATGTCACCAGTCTGGAAAATACATAGGAAAGCTGAAGTGAGAGTAAGTGCTTCTGCAAAGTGGGAAAGGTTTTAATATCAAGCACGCTATAAAATAAAACTTTTCAATAGAAGTAGAAAAATGCTTGCTAATTATTACCACAGAAGTTGAATCTTTTCACAGAGAAAGAGTTCAAATGAACACTGTAGGGTTGTAAGGAGGGCAAAACTGTGAAATAAAGAACCATTCCCAAAATGTTTACATGTTATGTCTTATTACACACACATTAAGCCCCCTAGTATGAATGCCAAGAGATGTAAAATGTTTATGTACAGAAACCAGGCATTTCCCTTGCCCCCTCAATAAGTGCACATTTTTAAAAAGGCCTTGGAGATGCAGAACCTGAGGAGAGGCCCAGGACTGCAGATTCTGGAGAGGAAAATCTAAGGGACTCTGCCGGGGCTGCCTCTGCTCCAGGGTTATGTGAATAGGGCCAAATCCAAAGAGCAGCTGGCGGCCCTGGCTGCTCCGTGTCAGGGGCTCTCAGGTGGGCATCTTGTCCGCATGGAGGAGGGCAGGACCTCTTGTCTGCTTTCTGGTTCTCTCAGCACCTCCTGAGAACTGGACTCTGAGCTGCTGCTTCCTGTGGAATCGTCTCTTCCATCTCTCCCATCCCTGACTTGGTCTGACAGAGAGTCTTAGGGAGCTGTACCACCCAAAATACTTAGTGTGGACTGTGGGTTGCTCAGGGAATGGAAAATTCACCCCTTCCTGACTGTGCTGGTTTGAAAGGATGCATGTCCCCTAGAAAAGCCATGTTGTAATCTAAATCCTATTTCATAAAGGCAGAATAATCCCTATCCTATACTGTATATTTGAAACTATAATCAGATCCTCTCCTTGGAGATGTGATTAAATCAAGAGTGGTTGTTAAGCTGCATTAGGTAATGACATGTCTCCAGCCATTTGGGTGGGTCTTGGTAAATTTCTGGAGTCCTGTAAAAGAAGAAACATTTTGGAGAATGAAAGATTCAGAGAGAGCAGAGGAGAACGACAGCCATGAGAAGCAGAGTCCACCAGCCAGCGACCTTTGGAGATGAAGAAGGAACATGCCTCCCAGGGAGCTTCCTGAAACTGCAAGCTAGGAGAAGAAGCTAACAGATGATGCTGTGCTGGCCATGTGCCCTTCCAAATTAGAGAGGCACCCTGACCTCATTCACCATGTGCCTTTGCAGATGAGAGAGAAAGTCTGACTGTGTTCACCATATGCCTTCTTACTTGAGAGAGAAACCCTGAGCTTCATTGGCCTTCTTGAACCAAGGTATCTTTCCCTGGATGCCTTAGATTGGACATTTCTATAGATTTGTTTTAATTGGGACACTTTCTTGGCCTTAGAACTGTAAACTAGAAACTTATTAAATTCCCCTTTTTAAAAGCCATTCCGTTTCTGGTATATTGCATTCCTGCAGCTGGCAAACTAGAACACTGACTCTAATAAGAATGGGGGGTGGTATGGAGTTTGGAGGTGACAATCCTTCAGCATCTCTGCCCACACCATGGGCCACTTTCTGACCTTAAGACCTGTGGTCCTTGAATAAGGGAATGAGGATGAGGGGTGCTGGGGAGGAAAGTCTAGATAAGAGGCCTGGAGACTTGTGCTTCCTGTTCAGGAGCTAAGAGGCCATCCCTTACTTTGCTATACCTCTGTGGAAGTTACTCCTCTGTTTTTTTAGCAAGTTCCCAGACACAGTCATGAAGTGCAGAGCGGATGATGGTTCAGATGTCAGCAGGCTGGGGGTGTGCGTTAGTTTATGAGCTGCTGAAATGCAATGTACCAGAACTGGAGTGGCTTTTAAAAGGGGGGAATTTAACAAGTTACAAGTTTACAGTTCTAAGAAAGTGAAGGTGTCCAGATGAGGGCACCCACAGGAGGTTACCTTCACTCAAGAAAGGCCAACAGGTCAGGAGCATCTGTCATCTGAAAAGGCACATGGCTGGTATCTGCTGGTCCCTTGCTCCTGGGTGAGAGGCAAACTCAGCAGGAATGAGACAGGACAAGGAGCTCAGGCAAAGGCTTTATTTCAGAGAGAAACAGAGCTGCCCAGCAGCGTTCTAAGAGAGAAACGGGCACCCTGAGGTAGCAGGGGATAGGGTTTTTATGGCTTAAGGCTGGGGGTTAGGGGTAAAGGTTATTAGGTAAGGTTCTATTATTTAGTTTTCAGAGTTAGGGGGTTAGATTAGGAGCTGATAGTACGTCACTGGTAAAGTTAAAATTTAAGCGCCGCCTGAAGCATGCAGGGTTATAATTGTCTTCTGCTGGGGGTTAGTAGCAGACAGCAGTTGCTAGAGGGTGAAAAGGTACAGGCTAGGGTGGGAGAGCTGTTTGAAATATTTGCCAGGTCACATCATGGGGGAAGGGGCCTTGCTTTCCAGGCCAAACACTGGGCTCCACTGCTTTCACCCTCTGTTCCTACAGGGGTTCCTCACTTTGCTTCTCTGGGGCTGGCCTTCATCTCTTGGCTTCCCTTGGCTCTCTCTAGGTTCTGGCTTGCTTAAGCTCTGATGGCAATGTCATCTGGGCTCCAAGCCCAGATCTTCAAACATCTGTGTCTCTGTTCTCTGAAGCAGCTATTCTCCAAGCGCCTACACCTGCCCTCTCTGTAGATTCTGAAGCTTTTGTGGTTTCTTGCTCTCTCCCAAATGTTACCTCTTTTAGTAAACTAACCAAGACCCCCTTGGAATGGGTGGAGTTATATCTCCATCTAAACAAAATTAACCCACAATTGGGCATGTCACATCTCCATGGAGATAATCAAATCAAAAGTTTCCAACCTAAAGTACTGAATCAGGATTAAAAGAAACAGCTGCTCCCACAAGATTGGATCAGGACTAAAACGTGGCTTTCCTGGGGTACATAGCACTTTCAAACCAGCACAATTGGAGTACAGGGAGGGATGCTGAAAGTGAAATCAAGTCCCCAATTTCTTGCTGTCCCTTCAACGAAGTTTACAGTCTGAAAATGGATTTTGAAACAACAACCAAAAAAACTTCACGTTTATAGATGCTATACATACCCTAAGATAACCCCAAATAGTCATACTCTTGCATAATCTCCTGCTACCAAATATGGGAGGAAATGTTGGCTTCTAATAAATAGTTTGGTAAAGGTAATAGGATGCCATTCACATGATCACATTATGTTACACAAGATGCCATCTCAGCAAACTGGAGGGAGGGATACAGCCTGTTGGCCCTGAAGAAGCAAAAACCCCTGCTGGGGTCAAAGGTGGCTGAATGCCAGAGACTTGCATGAAGGTTTCAGGAAAACATCTGGGAATGTGTTCTTTCTTCAAAACAAGATAGGCTTGAGGAAGACACTGATTCAAGATTATAGCAAGGAAAGCTGGGCGTGCTTTCAGGGAGTCAGGGGAGAGAGGCAGGGGTGAGGTCAGTCCTCAGTCATGTAGGAAATACTCTAGATACCAAACAAAGCCTTGTGACTGAGGGACAGAGGTGACATTTATAGTGAACCCATGTGTATTAGCCAGGGTTCCCTAGAGAAACAGAACCCACAGGAGATATCTGTAAATGTGTTTTACAAAGGTGTCTCACACAACCTTGGGAATGGAAGAGTCCAGATCCATACGGCAGGCTGTGAAGCTGGTGGCTCCACTGAAGGGTCTGGATGAACTCCACCTGGGAGGCTCACTGGCTGAAGAAGCAGTGAGAAGTCTCTCTTCTTCCTTAAAAGTCCTCAACAGATTGGAGTATCTCATTGGCAGGGGACACACCTTAGTTGATAGCAGATGTAATCAGCCACAGATGCAATCAACTGACTGATGACAATACATATGCCTTCCAGTTTATCAATCAGCCATGAAATACCTTTGCAGCAATGGTCACATCAGTCCTTGTCTGACCAGACAACTGGGCATAATCAACCTGGCCAAGTTAACACCAGAACCCAACCATCACACCATTCTAAAAATGGAGTGAGTAGAGATGCAAGATTTAATTTCAGGAGAGTTGTCAAGGAGATCTGAGGGTAAGGTTATTTTTTAACAGAAAGGCCTGTCACAGAAATAAGGTCCTGGATGAGAGAACATGAACCAAGGATGGGGTGAGGGGAGGGATGCTGAAAGGACAGGACCAAAGTCTCCTGTGCCTGTCATTCCCTTGGCAAAATGTGTAGGGCTTTCCCACACGAGGCTTAAAAATGGATTTGATGTGGCAAAGTATCAAAGGATGTTGGATCTGCATTTCTGGGATAGGAGATATGGTGATGTTCTCTGTATGGATCATGTATTGTTTTTGCAACTGTTGTGTAGTCTGAAATTATTTCAAAATTAAAAGTTTATTTTTAAAAAATGGGTTTGAATTAAACACATACACATTCCATGTTTATGAGGTATGGAAGATGCATCCCATGGTAACCCCTGTGCTGGTTTGAAAGGATTCATGTACCCTAGAAAAGCCATGTTTTAATCCTAATCAGTCTTGTGGAAGCAACAGTTTCTTCTAATCCCTATTTAGCACTGTGGGTTGGAAACTTGATTAGGTTACCTCCATGGAGATGTGACTCAATCAATTGTGGATATTAAACTTGATTAGATGGAGATGTGACTCTACCCATTCCAGATGGGTCTTGATTAGTTTACTGGAATCCTATAAAAGAGGAAACATTTTGGAGAAAGAGGGAGATTCTGAGGGAGTGGAGAAGAATGAAGCAGAGTCCACCAATCAGCAGCCTTTGGAGATGAAGGAGAATGCCCCAGGGGGAGCTTCATGAAGCAAGAGACCTGGACAGGAAGCTAGCAGATGATGCAGCATTCACCAAGTGCCTTTCCATATGGGAGAGAAACCCTGACTGTGTTCGCCATGTGCCTTTCCAGATGGGAGAGAAATGCTGACCTTATTCACCATGTGCCTTTCCACTTGAGAGAGAAACCCTGAACTTCATCGGCCTTCTTAAACCAAGGTATCTTTCCCTGGATGCCTTGGATTGAACATTTCTATAGACTTGCTTTAATTGGGACATTTTCATGGCCTTAGAACTGTAAACTAGCAACTTATTAAATTCCCTTCTTGAAAAAGCCATTCTGTTTCTGATATATTGCATTCTGGTATATCCCATGAAGCTCCCCGGGAGGCATTTTCCTTCTTCATCTCCAAAGGTCGCTGGCTGGTGGACTCTGCTGCTCATGGCTATGTCATTTTCTGCTCTCTCAGAATATCCTTCTTTCTCCAAAATGTTTCCACTTTTATAGGATTCCAGTAAACTAATCAGGACCCACCCGAATGGGTGGAGGCACATCTCCACCTAATCCAGCTTAATAACCACTCTTGATTGAGTCACATCTCCAGGGAAATTATCTAATTACAGTTTCAAATATACAGTACTGAATAGGGATTAGAAGAAACAGCTGCCTTTACAAAATTGGATTAGGATTAAAACATGGCTTTTCTAGGGTACATATATCCTTTCAAACCGGCACACCCTGTTTACAAATGGTTTTACATCCAAAGCGCTAAGAATTCAGGGTTGAACATGTCTTGTGGGGCACATGATTCAATACACAACAGTGGGCATGTACTTTCAAATGTTTTGGGTCATATAACTAAGAGTGGAAATGCTGGGCCATGTTTAAGTCTGTGTTTAACTTTTTGAGGAATAGCCAAGTTGATTTCCATGGCAGCTGCACCATTTTACCTTCCCACCAGCAGTGTATAGGGTTCTGAGTTCTCAGCATCCCAAACAACACTTGATCATATCTGACATTTGCATTCAGCTATCCCAGGGGCTGTAAAGTGTTATCACCATGGTTTTGATTTGCTTTTCCCTAATGATTAATTATAATAAAGAGGATGACTCCATTTGCTGATGTTTGAATGTTGATGATATTTAAGCTTTATTCCTCCCTCTTCCTTTTCTCCTGCATATCTAGGCAAACTGATAAGCAAGTCTGGATGCTCCTACTTTGGCACTGGTGGACGATTCAAGGCACCTAAGTCCCTGTTATGTGGCCTCTCTCTCTCTCTTAGCCAACGTGGCAGGTGAACTCATTGCCCTCACCCTCTCTATGTGGGACATGATTCCCAGGGGTGCAAAGCTGGCAATGTGGGACAGAAGTCCTAGAATGAGCTAGTACTCAGCATCAAGGGGTTGAGAAAATCTTCCTGACCAAAAGGGGGAAGAGAGAAATGAAACTAAATAAAGTGTCAGTGGCTGAGAGGTTTCAAACAGAGTCAAGAGGTTATTCTTAGACACTATGTAGATATCCCTTTTTTAGTTTATGGTGTCTTAGAGTGGCTAGAGGGAAGTACCTAAAACTGTAGAGCTATGTTCCAGTAGCCATGTTTCTTGAAAATGACTGTTTTATCATATAGGTTTTACAATGTGACCAAGTGATTGTGAAAACCTTGTGTCTAATGCTCCTTTTATCTATAGTGTGACAGAACTCCTGGTATCAAAATCTGTTCTAGTTTGCTAGCTGCCAGAACGCAATATACCAGAAATGGAATACTTTTAAAAAGAGGAATTTAATGAGTTGCTAGTTTACAGTTCTAAGGCTGATAAAATGTCCCAATGAAAGCAAGTCTATAGAAATGTCCAATCAAAGGCATCCATCCAGGGAAAGATACCTTGGTTCAAGAAGGCCGATGAAGTTCAGGGTTTCTCTCTCAAGTGAGAAGGCACTAAGAACTCTGATTCCCATAATCAGAATGACACTCCCAAACCATGGAGTGAGTTGACAAAAGAGATTTGGAGAGAGCAGAGAATGCTGCAGCACCACAAAGCAGAGAGTCCACGAGTCAGAAACCTTTAGAAATGAAGAAGGAAAACGCCTCCTGGGGAGCTTCATGAAACAGGAAGCCAGAAGAATCTTGCAGATGATGCCATGTTCACCATGTGCCTTTCGAGCCAAGACAGAAGTCCTGACTGTGTTCACTATGTGCCTTCTCACTTGAAAAAGAAACACTGAACTTCACCGGCCTTCTTGAACCAAGGTATCTTTCCCCAGATGGATGTCTTTGATTGGACATTTCTATAGACTTGCTTTAATTGGGACATTTTCTCAGTCTTAGAACTGTAAACTAGCAACTCATTAAATTTCCCTTTTTAAAAGCCATTCCATTTCTGGTATATGGCATTATGGCAGCTAGCAAACTAGAACAACAGATGAGTAAAAAATATGGATAAGAAATAAACAAATAATAGGGGGAAGAAAAGTTAAAATAAATTGAGTAGTTTGAAATACTAGTGGTCAATGAAAGGGAGTGGTAAGGGTTATAGCATGTATGAGTGTGTTGGTTTGAAAGGAAGTATGCCCCCTAAGAAAAGCCATGTTTTGATATAAATCCCATTTCTTAAAGGTAGAATAATCTTTACTCAATACTGTATATTTGAAACTGCAATGGGATCATCTCCCTGGTTGATGTGATTTAGTCAAGAATGGTTGTTAAACTGGATTAGGGGATGACATGTCTCCACCCATTTGAGTGGGTCTTGATTAGTTTCTGAAGTTCTATAAAAGAGGAAACATTTTGGAAAATGAGAGATTCAGAGAGACCAGAGAATGCTGCAGCACCACGAAGCAGAGAGTCCTCCAGCCAGCAACCTTTGGAGATGAAGAAGGAAAACGCCTCCCGGGGAGCTTCATGGAACCGGAAGCCAGGAGAAGACGCTAGCAGATGACGCCGTGTTTGCCATGTACCCTTCCAGCCGAGAGAGAAGCCCTGACTGTGTTCACCATGTGCCTGCTCACTTGAGAGAGAAACCCTGAACCTCATCGGCCTTCTTGAACCAAGGTATCTTTCCCTGGATGCCTTTGATTGGTCATTTCTATAGACTTGTTTTAATTGGACATTTTCTCGGCCTTAGAACTGTAAACCAGCAGCTCATTAAATTCCTCCATTTAAAAGCCATTCCATTTCTGGTATATTGCATACTGGCAGCTAGCAAACTAGAACAATGAGTTTTTCTTTTTTCTTTTGTTGGAGAGATGCAAATGTTCGAAAAAATGATCATGGTGATGAATAGACAACTATGATGAAATTGTGAGCCATTGACTGTAACCACGTCAACAATGTTTATATGTCAAGAATGCTTTTATGACAAGAATGTTTGTATGTTTGTTCATTGTTTATAATAAAAATAATTTTTTAAAAAGTCCCTCTTGACATGCAGGAATCCTCTTCCCAGCCTATACCCTAAACACCATAGAAACTGAAACCCGGTCTCCTTTCCTTACTCTCCCCAACTGTTTTACTTTGCTAGCTACCAAAATGCAATACACCAGAAATGGAATGGCTTTTTAAAAACAAGAATTTATTAACTTGCTAGTTTACAGTTCTAAGCCCACAAAAATGTCCCAATTAAAGAAAGTCTATAAGAATGTCCAAATTAAGGCATATGAGGTTACCTTCACTCAAGAAAGGCCGATGGCATTCACAGTCAACTGGGAAGGCAAAGGGTGAACATGGCGATGTCTGCTAGCTTTCTCTCCAGGCTTCTTGTTTCATGAAGTTCTCCTGGGGTGTGTTCCTTCTTCATCTCCAAAGGTCTTGGGTGGCATGGGCTCTGGTAGTTCTCCTGGTTATCTCATTATCCTGAAGTTTTCTACAAAATGCTTCCTCTTTCAAAGGATTCCATTAAACTAATCAAGACCCACCTGGAATGGGTGGAGTCACATCTCCCTCTAATCCAAGGTTAATACCCACAGTTGGTTGGGTCACATCTCCATGAGAACAATCAAAAACCTCCCACCCAGCGATACTGAGTGAGGATTAAGGGGCATGGTTTTTCTGGGGTCCACCACAGATTCAAACTGGCACACATAGCATAATGTGAGATCTGCTTCTAACTAATAAAATAGAGCAAAAGTCTTGAGATGTCACTCTCTTGATGAGGTCATGTCTATAAGACTCAGGTTAGCAGCCTGTGGAGAGAGGCTGGCCTGGCGAAGCCAAGGCCCCTGCTGTGAACTCCCTGAGAGCTACGGGGCAGCCCTGCAGGTTCTTCTCCAGTTTGGCCTCCTGATGATGCGACCTTTGGCTTGGGCCTTGATTTCCCCCCATGGTAAGCCCTTGGCCAGAGATGGGCAGCCAAGTGGGCCTCAGACCCCTGACCAGGCAATCAGTGAGCTAATACAAGGGAGCTGCTTGCAGGCATCTGCCTGTAAAAGTCACTTTGCAGCAATGGAAACTAAGACATGGATCACTGGGTCACTTCATTATTGCCCACTCAAGTCCACTGGGAGATGGCTTCCCTTTTCCACTTCATTATAAGGAGCCACAGCAGTCTGGGGAGCCTGCTTCTGAAGCACCTGCTGCATGGGGAGAGGAGCACAGGACCCAGCAAGAATTACCATTTGACCAAAAGGATGGGGTGAAACTGGGAGACACGTACATAGGAGAATTTGGCCTCATCTCCCCATGGCCTTGGACCATGTGATGGTGATGCTGCCCCAGCTGCCCCACAATACTGATGCCCCTCGACCTCAGGGTGGGGCCCAGAGAGGCTCAGGAGTCCATGTTCTTAGATGTGGAGCCAGAGGAGGGGGCCAGGAACCTAGAAATCTGAGAACTGTCAGTATAAGTCGGGAGCTTAGGTGGCATATTGACCTGCTGTTAGCTCCAGGAAAGCTGGTTATAATTTCCAGCTGCTGCTGCTTCCAGAGCAGGAGATAATGACTGTGTCCTAGGGCCCTGGATGCTGAGGGAGGCTGAGTTAGGGCAGACAGAAGCCATGGGCCTAAGAAGAGGGAGGAGTTCAGTGAGGGATGAGATCAGGGACATAAGCCAGGGGAGCCCAGGGAGGAGGGAGAGAAGGGTCAGTCCAGGGCCCCCTGTGGTCTTCTCCTTTGGTGCCTCTCAACCATGCAAAAAGCAAGGGAGAGAGGGACATGGGACCCAGGTCATGGCAGCGATGCCCCAAAACTCTGCCTCCCGAGGGCCACAGCCAGCTCTGGGGCCCCCCAGGCCTCTCTCATCCCCTCTCCATCTCCGGACATGCATGAGAGGACTCCATCTGCTGATCCCTGAACCCTGACAATTCTCAGCCCTCCTTTGCTCTGAGCCCTCAAGGCTTGGCACTCAGCCAACAAGGTAGGGAGGGAGTGGAGTGATAAGTCCCCTAAGAAAGAAGTGGGGGACACAGAGCCAAAAAGGCAGCACCCATCAGTGAGCACCTGGCCCTCTAGCCACTTCCCTCCTGCCACACCAGCCTTCCCTGACCCTCACACTCCCAGGGAGGTCTACCCTTCCTCTGCAAAGCCAGACCTGCAGGAGGCCTGAGACCAGGACAAAATGATGCAGCCAACCCCTCTCCCCCACCGAGCACATTCGTAGCCAACCCCAAACTATTTTGTAGTGTGGTGATTCTCCCACCAGGGTACACAGTCATGGGACACAGACCAGCCCACACTAAAATCTCTCAAAGACCACCCTCTGGGGTGACTCCTGCTTCTGCTTAATCCTGAAGTAGATTAGGGCTGTAAAGACCACTTCAGGCAGGTGCTGTTAAAACAGGAATCCAGCGTGCACTGGGGTCATGGGCATGTGGCTGTCCAGAGAGGCTCTGTGCTAGAGCAAAGGACTCAGTGGCACCAAGCTATGTCTTGCTTTGGCCACTTTCTAATGCTGTGTCTCCTGTGCAAATGGCTTCTCTTTTTCAGCTTCAGTGTCTGAAAGAAACCTAGGACAGTATGATGGTTAATTTCATGTGTCATTTGGTTTGTTTATGGTGTCCAGTTGTTTGGTCAGACCAGCACTGGCCTGATTGTTACTCTGAGGGTATTTTGTACACATATTTGTGTCTATAATTAGTTGAATGCATCTACTGCTGATTGCATCTACCATCAACAAAGGAGGTTGCCTCAGCAGTGAGGGGAGTTTCCTCATTCAATCAGTCTGGAGGTGATAAAAGTCAGAATTGGGGATTTTGAAATACAGAAAAAAGAATCTCTGCCTCAACTTCAGCCAGCAGCTTCCCCTAGGGAATTCAGACTTCACTTGAGCATCATTTTTATTAGCACTTCCAGCCTGTGGCCTGTCCCACAGAATTCAGATTTATCAGCTCCTGTGATCACCTTAGCTAATAACTTATTATAAATCTTGCATATGTATGTATATGTCTCTGGTTTTCTGAGCACCCTGGGTAACACAGACAGCTTTAAAGTTCACCATCACCTTGGATGAGTCTAGACAGAAAATCCTATAGAAGTAAGATCAAAATGCTCCCCTTCATTAGTTTGTGCTCCATGACTTTTACCCCCAACATGGTTAGGTGGGGAGTTCAGGCCTTTCAGCTTCAGGCACAGAAAGCATCACTTTCCTGTTCCATTTCTCTGGTGTCATCCCAACACCAGTGAGTGAGGACCTGACCTCCCTCAGGGCCAGGCCTGCTGCAGATCAGGATCTTTCCTGGTACCTCCTCCCCCTTTCCCACTTGGTGGAGGCTCTTACAGCCTCTCTCATCTTCATTCTAATTTGACACAAGTGAGCTTTTACTTTCCCCAAATGAAAATGCCTCTATTTGTGTCACTGGTCAAGGGAAAAAAAATTCATTGAAAAAGTTTAGTGTGGAACTAAAAAATTCATAGAAAAAGTCAGGTGGAAATATGACTCAAAATTGTCTACTTTACAGTAACCAGTGTCATCACTGTAGAGTCTCCTGGGCATCTGGGCATGCTGACCTCCTGAGGGTGGGGCTTATGGAAATTTCACTCCCTGTTTGTGCCAGTTTGAAAGGATGATGTACCCCAGAAAAGCCACGTTATTCCTGATCCAATCTTGTGGGAGCAGCCATTTCTCTGACTCCCTGTTCAGCTCCGTAGGTTGGAAACTTGTTTAGGTCATCTTCATGGAGATGTGATGCCCAATTGTGGGTATTAACCTTTGATTAGAGGGAGATGCAATGCTCACCATTCCAGGTGGGTTTTGATTAGTTTACTGAAGTCCCTTAAAAGTGGAAACATTTTGGTGAAAGCTCAGAGCAGACAGAGCCTACAGAAACGACATTGCTTAGAGGAATGACAGAAGCCTCAGAGCCAAGAGATGTGGACACATGGAGAACACAGACATGGATGTTCCCTGTAGGAACAGAACTGAAAGCAATGGAGCCCAAGAGCAAGGGGCCAGCATGTCTTCCCAGCTGATGAGGTCATTCCAGGTGTATCAGCCTTTCTTCAATTAAGGTATCTTTCCCTGGATGCCTTAGTTTGGACATTTCCATAGGCTTAGAATGATAAACTTGTAAACTTATTAAATTCCCCTTTTGTAAAAGCCATTCCAGCTCTGGTATATCGCATTCCAGCAGCTAGCACACTAACAGACCATTCTATATCCAGTATGTTAAACATTCAGGAAAGCATTATTTGAAATAACGAGTGAATGAATGTTATATTCATATATAATTCTGCAACAGAAAATTGCATTATATCATCAAAGTGAACCTGTGCTTTGTTGTCAAAATGTTACATCATCTTTTCATTGTATGCTGGCTCATCCAAAAAGTACCAGTCCCCAACAAAGCACTTTCTCTTTCCCCTGCTGCTGCTCCTCACCATAAAAACAAGGACCAGTGGCCAGCCCACTATGTCACAGGTCTGGAAGTCATCCTCCAGCCACTCGTTTCTTTCCCTCATGCCCCATACCTGAACCTCCTGCAACCTGACAATACCACGACACTTCTCACATCTGAACACCTCTGTGATCTCCTCAACTACACTTCATCCAAGTCTGGACTGCAGTCATGCAGGCTTATGGGTCTCCTTTCCTCCGCTACAGCTCCTTCCAGCAACTCCACGGAGATGCTTTAAAATATGAATTGGGACTTGAGAAGATCACTGGATCCTCTTTTCATCTAGAAAGACACCCAGCCTTCTTATTTCTTCTCCCCCATGACCCGCCTGCTTCCCTGGCTGCCCCTCTGACCTCCCTGCCTTCAGCCCTCATTTCCATGGCTTCTTTCTGTTCTCACACAGCCCTGATGTCCAGCACACCATGCCCTCCAGCTCACCTGCCTATCTCACTTCCCATATCACCCTGCCTGCTTTCTTTAAAAATCTGATACAACTTGCTACTTCAAAACAGAGGCCTTCCTTGTTTTTTTTTTCTAGTTTTCTTAGCTAAACCTCACCAGTCAGAGCCTGTGTTTCTTCTTCAGCAAGGGTTACATATGAGCACCCCATGTCTAATGTGGATAAATGCAAAGCCCTCATTTATATGCATTTGTTCACTCCTTCATTCATTCAGTCAGTCAGTCATGGTGAAACTTGGAGCCTGAAGCTCTGTGGCTCACAAACAGGAAAATGTCTAAAGGAATAGCAGGCCAGGTCCAGAAAGTAAAGCCAGTCTGGCCACCCGACTGTGACTCTGAAGGTGCCACGACCTGCAATAAAAGACCTGGGGTCATCTGAAATGACAGAGCACGTACCAGACCACACTCCCTCCCGTCCCTTACCCCAAAGATCCCTGTGCAGGGCCCTCACTTCCCCCATCCCCCCCCAATCTCTCTAGCAGGGAAGGATCCCCACCCATCTTGCTCTCCCAATCGACCCCGAAAGCTGATTTCCTCCTCTGGACCAACTGGCAGAAGCAGGTGCCAAAATCTGACCCAGACCGGTTCAAACAGTACTGGTTCCAGGTTCTGTCACGGGGAACTCAGGCAGCCGCAGACACAGAGAGCTTGGGAAACCGTGACCGGCCCCGCCCACTCCCCCCGGCCCC